>CM033734.1:32042624-32310625 GCA_019671005.1 Hibiscus mutabilis
TTATTTTAGCCGCTGAAGTTTCAAAACGTTCAATTTACTCACTAAAGTTTAAACTTGGTCACTATTTGATGACATGAATTATTTTATTAGTATTTTTATTATAAAATGTCATTTTTATTAATACTAAATGCAAAATATAATTTAAATTTAAAAAAATTAAAATCCTAGTAATCTTCAATATCTAGTTAGACGTACGCCCCCAACAACCATCAAAATAAGAAGAAAATTTGCTTAAAAAATAAAAAAAAGGGAATTAAATTTATCCTCCGTCTTCAATCTCAACGTAGATTCCTACAACTTCTATAACAGAATCTCCATAAAGATAACCTAAATAAAAAAGCAAACCCAAAAATTGAATTTTTCGTCGAAATGTATCATTCCCAGGATATCTAAGAGGCATAAAGATGTGAGAGGAAGAAAAGGGAACTTACAGCATCAGAGAATTCGAGAACCGAGTCAGAGAACTTGTATTCAACAGCTTCGCAATTGAAGGGAATAAGATGTTTGGTGCAAGACTGTGGTTATGATTTAGGGTTTGTGAGTGTTGTGATTTGAGGATGAGACTGTCGATTAAATAACGTTTGATGGTGTGGGTTTAAGTTTTATGATACAATTTAGGGTTTAAGGTTAGATTTATATGTATAATTTGGATTTTTTTAATTTTTAATTATATTTAACATTTAATATTATTAAAAATGACATATAATAATAATACTAATAAAATAATTTATGTTATCAAAAAAGTGATAAAAATATTTAATGTCTGAATTTCAATGAGCGAATTGAACGTTTTGATACTTTAATGAATAAAATATATTTAAAAATAAAATTCAGTGATAATTTATGTAATTTACTCGGTAATAAATAAAGTTCACGCGCTTTCTAAAGACCGAAGAACAAATACTATAAAATCTGAGTTTAGATCTCAGGAATCCAAAAAGGGAAAAAATGGCAATTAACAATGGTGGCAACATCAACAACGATCTACAGGAATCCGGCCCTCTTCTGAGCAAACAAGATGGTTTTGAAGAAGACGAGAGGATGAAACCAAATGTTAACAAATCAAAGGAGGCGACCGCCGAGGTTGAAGCTGCTACCGGGGCTGCGTTTGGGTGGACCGCCGATGGGCTGCCGTTGGTCCGAGGGAGTGTTGTCGGAGAACCCATGGGCCGGTCCCAGTGGGATTCCTCCCTCCTTGCTTGTCTTGGCCGTAACGATGAGTTTTGCAGCAGTGACATTGAAGTTTGTAAGTTTTTATCTCTAAATCGATCTGTTATTTTACGAATTGGTCGAGTTTGGGAATTTTAACCGTGTGAGAAATTTGGGATTTTTCCTGCATTTACAAGCCAAATTATAATAGCTAGGTTTGAACTTAAGGCTGGAATTTAGAGGGTAAAAAGAAGGAAAGAAAGGAAAAATCAAAAGGCAACTTATGATTTTGGATGAATTGCAGCGATTAAAAGGATGGGTAGATTGCTGTAATTTTGTTCATTAGTTTTAATTCCATGACCAAATATTTTGCTTCTTCAGCTAAAATTGTTCATATTTTCAATGATCATTTGTTTCTCAAAAAAGTACAATAAAATGTTCTACTAGACATTTGTTTGTGTATCTAGTTTTTCAGTTATGCATTGCCTATTTTTGCTTTTGAATTCAAATTAGAATGTTTTGGTCAGGTCTACTCGGAAGTGTGGCCCCATGTGTGCTGTATGGAACCAATGTTGAAAGACTTAGATCTGCACCAGGGACATTTGCGAATCACTGCTTGCCTTACTCTGGCCTTTACCTGATTGGAAATTCCTTTTTTGGCTGGAATTGTCTTGCTCCATGGCTTTCATACCCTACCCGAACCGCAATTCGTCGCAAGTTTAATATTGAGGCAAGTAAATCTAATCTTTCATTCGCATCTTTTCTTTCCTTTTCAGGTTATTGAGGCCTGCGGAGTACGAAGGTTTCAGATTCTTGTTTGTTCAATGTTCCTTTTCGATAGTAACAACATAAGTTCCATGTCCCATGATCTATTTGAGTTTGTTGTTTGTATTTTTATTATGCATAGAATCAACTAGGGGAGGGCTTTCAAAGATTTCTTTGTTGTGGTTTTCTTTGCAAAAAAACAGGGTACCTGTGAGGCACTTAACAGGTCATGTGGATGCTGTGGAAGCCGTTTGGAAGACGAGGTGCAACGTGAACACTGCGAGTCGACCTGTGACTTTGCAACGCATGTTTTCTGCCATGCATGTGCTCTTTGCCAGGAAGGCCGTGAGCTTCGCCGAAGGTTGCCTCACCCGGGGCTCAATGCTCAGCCTGTGCTGGTCATGATCCCTCCCGGGGAGCAGACCATGGGCCGCAGTGCTTGAGTGCGTATTGCCCATGTCTTGCCTTATATAGTGAAAGAATTCGAATAACTTGTCGTTGCCTCATCCATGGCTTTTATCAGTGTGAGAAATAGTGTTAAAAAGTTATCTACATTGAAACTCTACTAAAGTACTACCATTAAAGGATGATTGCTAGTTGTGGTCAAACCGAATAACATACTGATTGGATATATGGATTTTACGTATCTTGTACGTATAATACAGTAAATGTTACGTTAATTCTTGAATATGCTCATGTTGGATTTATAGGATTTTTGAAATCTACATTACGTCTAATACGAATGTACTTAATTTGTTCTTAGTTTGAATATGTATCAGAAAAAACAGACCTAAACAAACGAAGAGTAAATTGAAAACAGAAGGGAAATTAGAGTACGTGCAATAACAAATGAGCTAAATAAACTGCAGCTGCTGAACAGAAAATCAGTATTTCACTTTCCAGTCTACCAACTATGGGATTAACTTGTAATTAACTTTAAAGTTAAACAAAAGCAACTCTCTGGGAATCAAACAGGAAGAAAGTCGCGAACAAACCACGGATAACGGCGGGAATCGGGCCTCGAATATCCTTACTCTCCTGGTGCAGAAACTCCTTGCAGGAAGAGTCTTCTGTGCATACAAGTAGAGTACATAGTTCCCAACAAGCAGCAGCACTATCAATCCAACACCATTGTTGAACTTTATTAATACTAGATCACGACACACAAGGATTAAATAACCATACATAAAAAGTCTTTAAATAACGACATAATAGTTTTTTTTTAACAAAATATTGGATTTTATTGATAAAATAGAAGAAAAAAACGTACAAATATAGTTACAGAGAATCTTGAAAACAAAATTAAGAAAATTCATGAAAATAAAAGATTATAATCTGAAAATTAAAAAGGTATGAAAACCTAAGAAAATAATGTGAATTCTTCATCATTGTCCATAAAACCCAACACCATAGTTAAACTTTATAGTGCTCATTGTGAGAGCGCATATCGCATAATTAACTTTGACTTTCAAAGGAGATAAACGCCTTCATTAATTACAGGTATTCAACAATCTTGCACAATGTTATGCAACAAGTTTAAACTGCAACACAGTGGCAGAGCTAGAATTTTCATATAGTGGGGTCAGAATAAAGTATGAAGTATGCGAAATTCTCAAACCACTAGAATAAGTATTATTGGCCCCGTAACCCAACAAATCAAGTGGAGTCAATTCTAATATTTTATATAAAAATTTTATATTAATTCTTTAAAAATATCATACCCAAACAAATCAGTGGGGTTAATTGCACATGCTGAAACAAGACTTCAAATCAAAATATACACAAGGTTTTCAACCAATCATCCCTGAACAGAATGTGCACCATATTACATACTCATCGATCATTAATATGTCATAGAGACGGATAAAACATGTTAAAACGAAAAATTAAAAAATATATCAAAATGACAAACAAAAAATGTTAAAATAGTAGACAAAAATTAAAAAAAAAAGTCAAATTAATTAAATCCAACAGACAATACTAAAAGTATCTACGGAAACAACTTTAAAAAAATTAAAAGACAAATGTTTTTTTTTTTTGAATAGTCTAAAAGACAAACGTTTCTAATCACTCAAAAAATTGGAGTGAGGAGTTCTTTTAATAGATATATGAATTTTTATAGGGAAAAATACGTAAATTATTATTGAACTTTGCTTTTAACCTATTTTGGTTACTAAAGTTTTAAAACGTTTAATTTACTCACAAAACTTTAGATATTGAGCGTTTTAGTCAATCCATTAACTCTGTTACTGTAAGATGACATAGAATTTTTAATGGTTTTTTCAGCCATATAAGAATTTAGTCATTTAAAAAATTATGAATAAAAATTAAATTTAAAGATTAAAAATCCTATTTCAAGGAATTAAAATCCCACATTCAGACAGAGTTGGTGGCATGACATCAATTCGTTGCTTAAACATTCACTAAAACTGTCGGCGACAACGAAGAAGACAGTGAACACGATTCCCTTATCTTTGTTTCATTCTGAGCTTCAGGGGAGGAAGCAGCAGCAGAGCGCTCGGAGTTGATTTTCTTGGCTATCTTTTTCTCTCTCTCTTTTTACTTCTTCAGTGCATTCAACTTAGCACCTTCTCAAAACCCAGTTTACTTGGATTCTTAACGTTTTGAAAATTCAATCTTGCTTATTCTCCTCTAAGCTTATAAGCAGCACGATCGTACGCATAAGCGACAGCTTCAGCTGTTTCATAAGGGCCTAACCATACTCACATTCTGTTTTGCGGGAGTCTAATATCGGCCACCCATTTCCGCCTCACCCTTGTACTACTACTTCTTTTGAAGACTCAAGTAGATGCTCGTGTACGCCGGGTTTTGTTGGCTCGAAATTTCTCGCTACCGAGTTGCAGAAAATGAAGCATTCCCTTTGTTCTCTTGGCTGAACTTCTGAAGCAGATCTCGCTGGCGGAGATAGACTTAAGAGTCTAGTGGCTCGTAAACATGGGAATCGAAGATGGTGCGCAATGAGAGAAGATTGAATCTATGGTATTTGAACCCCTTGATAATATCAGCTTTGACAGGGAAGACCCAATATCAACAACGCTGTTGAATCCAAAAGGATGAGTGATTTCTTGCATATTCGCTTTGGCTCTTGTTTCGTTGTGTTCTGAATTAAAATAGAGGCGCTAAAAAACTGTCCCTTTTCCCTGCTATAACAAAAATAGAGTAGGAAAAATATATAACAAAACCAACAGTTGAAACGAAGATGAAGGGAATGAAGAATTATAGGGTTGAAGAAAAAAACCCAGATATTATATGCTGAGAAGAAGCGCTGGGGAAAATAAAGAGAAAAAGAGAGAAAATAGAAAAGAAAAAGGGAAAGAGAGAAAATGAAGAAAAATCTAATTTTTATATGGATTTTAAAATAACCCGCTAGTTATTTAACGGCGGAATGATTAAAAATATTAAATGTTTGAAGTTTAGTGAGTAAATTAAATGTTTTGAAATTTCAGTGATCAAAATAGGTTAGAGAGCAAAGTTTAATGATGATTTTTGTAATTTACCCATTTTTTATTAAAAAATAATGACATTATATTATTTTATTTAAAAAAATTGATACACAAGCTGTGTAAACTTTAGTTTACACGTGCTTGTTAGATTTAAGATTTAGAGTTTAAGTTTAGGATTTAGAGTTTAAATATTTAAGTTGTAGGATTTAGAATTTAAGATTAAAATTTCAAATTTAAAGTTAAGATTTAAGTTTTAAGTTTTAGAGTAATATAACTCATTTTATTTTATAGTAACTTGATACTTTCTTTAATTTTTCCCTGAGCTCAAAGACCATAATCAATCTCCCTGATATTATACTTTTAGTATATACATGAAATAATATATGGATAATACTATTTTTATAATTTATATATTCTAATTCTATATATTATAGATTGGGGTCTAGTGTCCCATGGTTTGTCTTGCTTCTTTCGATGTGGTATAATTAGTATGTTGTACTTTTTTTCCCTCAACTAAGATATGAGGTTTTCAATGAGGCACCTGATTTATGTGGATATCTATTATGATAAGAATTTTATTTTAGAGATTTGATTTACTTTATCATTAGAAATATAATCTTCATTAATTAGAGTATAATGTATTATATACTTCTTATGTCTATAAATAGATAATTTGATGAAGACATTGTACACAAATCTATATTGAGAATAAATACAAATCTTCCACTTTCTCTTATGTCTTTGTTCTTTATTTTTTTTTTATTTTTTTTATTTTATTCAGAACAGCACGAGTGCTCTAATAAAATAAAAAAGTCATGCAATTGAATTAAGACGAAAAAAAAATTGAATCGAAGCACATGTCATTAAAGGCATTAGAAAAAAAAATGCACAGTGGTCCCGTGGCCACCGCTCGGTATTGTTATATTTATTTATGTTTGTATATATATATATATATATATATATATATATATATATATTATGTAATCATTCTTTAATATTTTAATTAATGAAATGTGATTTTTATCATTGTTCTTTGAGGAACTGGATCGAATAAGTAAGATTGCGCAAGTGAATTAAAAGCGATGTCAATTCCAAATATTACACCAATCAAGATAAATTTGCTTCTAAGATAGTACTTATATACCACGATACAGTTAAACACAATTTATTTTTCTAGTCAATATTAACCTTATTTCATAGCAATCTGTTTTTTAACCATTGAGAAGCAAATATATTATTGCTCTTTAAACGTGGAAAGACGTTACTAAGTACCTCAGATACCATTAAAGGTCACCACCACTCTACGAGCCGTTGGAACATCAATATAATCAATGCCCACAAAACCAAATGCCTCCAAGCGTTATTATTCTTTACATCATACTTCTACATTGCTTACGAGGGCTGAGATTTTCTATACAATTCAATATTCTTCCGATACATTTGATTGATGGGGCGCATGTGAAAGTTTACAGTGTTTAACTGCCATTATTATAGCATGCGTAGACTGAGTTACATTTTAGTGATTAGCTTGTGCTCATTTATTTACTACTTAAGATTTATTTATCATTTAATGCTTATTTGATGAAAGTTTTTGTTTTTAACCGTGATTTGGGTTTTATATGGTAACTTAAAATATTTTGGAAAGAGACACGGCATAAAGAGATTATGAGAAGCTGTCTTGGTCATTTGCTATGTCTCCATTGTTCTCGAGAGAAAAATTAATATCGGTAAATTCTACTTTTATTTTTATTCTTTAAACTACGATTTTAAAGTGCGATAAATCATGGTGATTTTTCTCAAAAATAATAATTCTTTTGCGCCGAAAAACTCGACTATAGACTTCTCCCAAGTTAATGTTACAAAAAAATCCTTCTTGATAAGAATTTTTATGGGAGGCATTATCTGAAGTGAATGCAATCATGATGTTTATGTCATGAGATTATTGGATTTGTTTCATCCCTTGAAATATCATGATATTTATCTTATGAGATTATTGGATTTGTTTCATTCCCTGAAATGAATGCAAACATATAATTCACTATTTGGTTAGGGAATAAAACTCAACTATGTTTCAAATTAAATTGAAATTATGTGGTCAAAGTATCATTGTAACACCCCTTTTTCATTTTCTCACCTTAGCCAGTTAAATAACCAAACATCTCTCTCACTCCTTACTTTTCTTTTCGACGAGCAAGAATCAAAACTCCAAATTGTCTTTCTTTCTTCATCTTGTTCAGCACCGTTTCGAATTCTTCAACTATTTCAATGGCTTCCTCTTCTACTTCTTTCAAGCAATTCTTCAACGAGGAGATTCAAAAAAAGTTTGAAACTAATTTTGCCTCGAGAAGTTTTTGCTATGAGAAGCACTTCGACCTCAAAACAGAGACGAACAATGGCTTTCCTCCAGAAGTCATGTCAACGATTAGCCTGTACAAATGAAGTCTATTTTGCCAGCAACAAGGGGAGATCTATGCCACCACCATTCAAGAATTCTATGCGCATCTTGTGACCAAGGATTCGCCCTTCTTGATGATTAGAGGTAAATGTGTTCGTTTCGATGAAGGGTATATTAACACTATGTTTGAGTTGGATAGTGCAAGAGATGCATATTTTGAATATGTTGATTCGATGAATGTTGCCAAGAGAAAGAGACAGCTGGCAGATCTGTGTGAGCCTGGCATGACATGGACAGTATCATCCAAGGGGCACCGTACGGTGAAGAGGTTGGCATTGAAACCCCAATGGAGAGGATAGAATCACTTCCTCAAGGAAAATTTGATGCCTACATCCCATAACGAGACTGTGTCAGAAGAAAGGCTGATCCTATTGCACTCCATTGTTATGGGGCATAAGATTAATGTTGGCAAGCTTATTATTGAGGAAACTTATAAGTGTGTAGCGAAAGGTAATGGCAGTTTGTTCTTTCCCTTGTTGATTTCTAACATTTGCATGCTCCATGGTGTACCCAAGCTTGATTCAGATAAGGGACAAACGATCAAGGGAACAACAATTACAGCTGCTATATGGATAAATCTTGTTGCTGCCGAGCCAAAGGATAAGGGCAAGGGGAAGCCTACGCCAAGGCCTAAAGTATCAAAGGCCGAGCCAGCAACCATGCCGGAAACCGTGCCAGACAGTTCACTGGCAATGTTGTCCCAAATTTACCATCGCCAAGAGATTAATCTCCAAAAGCTAGAAAAAGCTAATGAGCTCAATGTCAAGATGTGACATTACATCTAGGCCAGGGATGTTGTAATCAAGGCGGCTCTTACAAAATTATCAACTGATTTTGTGCCATAATTTCTAGACTTCCCTGCCGAGCCCTCTGCCAGCGATAATGCCATGCCAGCTAGTCCAGTTCATACCCCATCCGATGCCACAGTCCTATTGTCTCCAGTTTAAGTTGAGTCTGCCAGTTCTGATTCTTCATCTGAATCAAAGGAAACCAAAGCCAAGTCGCCAGTGACACATGTTATACATGCGCCATCTGATGCCACCGAAGCACCTGTCGCTTCGAAGCCTGCCAAGAAAAAGGAGGAAGTTAGAGTCTCCACTGTCGTTTCAAGACCGAGCATGAAAAAAGAAGAAGCACATGGCCCCTGATCGTGGGCCATTTATGAGAAGAAAGACTCGTGCCGCACGAGAAATAGTCTCCGAAGAGGAGTCATCTTCTATCTAAACTCCTTTACATTTCATTTCATTATATTTACATGAACATGCATTTTTATTTTTTCTGTTTTTCTTTTATATATATGTTGTTTCATGCATTAAGGACAATGCACATCTTGGGTTTGGGGGTGTGCATTTTCTCACATTTATGCCATGCCATACATTTCATGTTTAAATTTTATTGCCATGCCATTTAGATAGATGCATACCGAACCACTAAAAAAGAAAGAGAAAATTTTGCCTCGATTTAATCTTGAAAAATGTTAACATTTGTTAGGCAAGTTTAATTTGATCTAGGTGTCTGTCCAATGAGGAAATTTTAATCTTTAGTTGTCATGCCATGCCAGCAGAGTAGTATGCTAGGTTAGCTTGGCAATTGATCTCTAGTTTAGGGAACTGAAACTTTACTTTACACGTAGTATGTATCTAGTTCCTTAACAAACTTAGATTTTAAAAAAAAAAGATCAAAGGATTAAGGGTAAAAGAAACTAATAAGGTAGTATTGTTCTGTCAACGCAATGAAAAACAAAAATGAACTCTCCTCTACCTAGGGATAATAAGTTACTTGGGGCTTCGTGGTTTGCTCCCTCTTAGTTCTCAAGTCCAAAACCTTAGAGTATGAGTTGAGGAGAAGGCCTAGTGATGTCTAGATTAAGGTGGAGATTCGTGGTATGCTCATTCTTATCTCTCACGCTAATTAGTGTCACGAAGCAAGCTTAAATTAATACCAACAAAAACCCTTGGCAAGAAAAAATGATAAAAATAAGAATATGAGTTTAGGTAGTAAAATTGGCTAAGGGAGTGAAAGGATACTTGATGCATATTTCCTACACATCATGCACTCTTCATGAACTTAGACTAGAGTTATATTGCTGCACTTGAATTACTACCTTCTTGGCATTATTGCACTGAAATATTGAGGACAGAAATAGAACCAAAATTTGCTTGCCAGCACGTGTTGGCATTCAACCAAAATTTTGTCGATGTAATATTTTCACAGTTTTTGTTTTTATTTTGATTGCATTACTTGAGGACAAGCAATGAGCAAGGTTTGGGGGTGTGTTACCTCTCCAAAAGTACTATTTTTAATGCCAATCTTACAATGTTTTTGCTTGTTTTTAGGTACATTTAGTTACATTAGGATGTTAAAACCATGCATTTGCATAAGGAGTTTAGAATTCTGTCTATGCTAGTGTGAAGGGTTGTTTTGTTGGCAATTTTGCAGGTTTGGCATAGGATTTGGCCCAGAAAAGCAACACAGGAAGGAATGCCAGAGAAAATGCCGGGTGTTGTTGGCACAGATGGACCAAACAATGCCAAGCACCAGTTGGCAGAGAAGTGAACTTGATGTCATGCCAAAAGGGTGTTGAACCCCGAAAAAATAGGATAAGATCAGGCTCCAAAAAGATAGCAATTGGATCAATCTCCAAAAAAATAACGGATAAGATGGTGCCAAGAGTGGTTGGCAGATCCATGCCAAGGCAGCGTTGACAGTATGATGTCAGCACTAACCTAATTAGCTCTCATTCAAATTGGGATAAGATGATTATCTTTTATCCCTTCAGCATTTGAAATTCAAATGAGGAGCTTATCATATCCCTTCCTTGCACACCTATTTAAACACCAACCAAGGAGGATCTTGGAGAGCGATTCATAGACGATCGGAGTGAGGAGTTGGTGTGCAACGATTGACAACTGGCTGCACCTTGGAATGGTGGTTCGACCAGCTTGGCCGAGAAGCTTGGATCTTGAAGGGCTGCATCGAGAGACCCCTTCTAGCCCGTTTTCTCTTTCAAGTTATTTTATTTTGTTTTAAATGATGATGTACTAGGGAAACATTTGTGGTTTTTTGGTTTAGTCCCTCACCATGAACTAATTTCATAGTTGGTGGGGTGTTTGCGTTGAACGCTATTTTATGTTTTAGTTTTTAATAATAAATCTGCCTTGGCAATGTTTTATCTATTCGGCATACTTTAATGCTTTCTAAATACTATGCCAAGCGAGAGCTGGCACTATTGGCCTATTGCTTCTCAATATCTTAACAGACTTGGGGTGGCAACAATTAAGTTGTTGAATACTGAGGAGAGAAGCTTCGAGAGAAGTCGTTCAAGTAGATGAACTTACTTCGGGAGTGAAATCTACCCCTTAGGAGTATAGATTGGATTGTAATCAAATTGATTTATTTAAAAGCATGCACTATAGTGATATATGGGTTTTTACATGATCAATTTAGGGCAATAGCCATTGAGAGAGGTTGTGCTAATTTTGAATCTGCTCAGCAAACAATGCCAAGACAGGTTGTTATTAAAGGATGGCACGACATGAATAGCATGAAAACCAAGCATTCCCTACCAATGCTCATCATTCATTAAAGCACCTTCCTTGCCAACGTCTTTACTCTACTTTTATTTCTTTTCTATTCAATTATTTCCAAAACCAACTTCAAAACAAAACAACTTTTTCTCAAGGCAAGTAACAATCAAAGACAATTGAATTCCAAGTCAATCTTTGTGGGATCGATACTCAGCTTAACTATTGTATTACTTGCAGACCATGTATACTTGCACGCAAAAGACTCATCTTGGCATTGTTTTATACTTTTCCAATACATATTTTCTGCCCCTTTTTCCAGCATTCACTTAAGGAGTCTGCAGTTACAATGATCAAAATTCTCGTAAATGGAAAGTAGTATGAAATGGTCATAAAATGGAGGCGGGTGCTCCTCAAGAAACCCAATACATAACTAATAATAAAACTCTAGAAGAGTTTCAGGTACCTAAAATAAAGATTGAAATCTTGAAGAGATCTCGATGAGATGTCACTACGAGAAAAGATGCCCCTAACGTTTGACTGAATGGTCATTTTGGTCCCTATTTTTTGAACTAATTTAACCTCCAACGTTTTATTTTGGGTCAAAATGCCCCCTCTGCGGATGAAAAATATTAGTCAACTGATGATAAACAACTTGAAATGACTTGACAGAATGATGCATCAAAAGAAAAATATTTTATATTTTATACAATTTTATAAAAATATTTTTTGATTGATGTGTTATTATCTAAAGTCATCATATTTCTCTATATGACACTGCTATCGAGGCGTGCAGTTGCATGTTGGTTTGTCACATCATTTCAAGTTGTTTATCGTCAGTTGACTATCAGTTTTCATCCGCAAAAGGCTATTTTGACCCAAAATGAAACGTTGAAGGTTAAATTAGTTCAAAAAAAGAATAGAGGCCAAAATGATTATTCAGTCAAACGTTAGGGGCATTTGTTTGACATTATACCTTTATATCTACATATATAATAATTGAGACTAACAATAGAAAACAAGTATGTTTTTAGAGAAAAACAATGGATAATCCTCGGTTGAAAAATATTAACCTCATTAATTAATTTTCATTATTATCCAAGAATCATATAAAACTTAAAAGTTTTACAATACTATATAATGGATCCTTCTAACCCATAATAATTATATATATATTATAAAAGTATAAATGTGAAGAAACTTATCAAACTTACTATTTATTATTATCCTAGCTTGTTTAGGTCTCACATTATCAAGGATTCTAAATTCCCTCTTTTTAAGCTGCAAGAATCTATTTAACTTCTTTTTTGCGCTCCTTGTTCCGTTGCCTCAAGCTTTTTAGGGATGATGGCATACATATTTTATACGTATGATGCTTGGTTTTCAAGCTGGGAATGAAATCGGGATATATGTAAATTATGTCAGTTTCATGTTGAGCTAATACAAGACCTCTGAAATGGTGTCTGAACTTCTTCCCCTTTCATGGGTATTGTCTTGGGCAGGTTATTTAGAGCTGTGTAACTCGTACAGGGCCGGTCGGATACGGTACTGTTTAATTTTGTTCCAGGTTTTTCACATGATTGTATTTTCATATCCATATTCAAGTATATTTTGGATGCTATATATATATATATATATAAATCAATGAACTTTAAAACTTTGATAAAAAAAAAACTATTTCAATATTATCAATTAATCAATATTTTCTAGAGCAAGTGGTTAAAGCTCCTAGTTGACACCCTTCCCTTTCCCCTAGGTTGTGGGTTTAAAACCCATTAAGAACAATTTCCTCCTCTCTATATAGAAATTGTTCAAAAATAGATATTATCAATTATAGGTAAAAATTAATATCCATCTAATATATATTTTTTTGACGAGAATAATGAGGAAAAACTTATAGCAGCACAACTATATGCATGCCCTTACAAATAGCAGTCTTCGTGCAAGACTGCAAGGACTATGTCCGGTCGATGAAGGTATTCATGGGAGCCAAAGGAAAAATTTCATGCGAGTTTGGCCATTGCATCAATCAACTTGTTACTTCTCACAAAAAAATTATAGGTAATCTGAGTGAAACTTAATATTATTTATTGAGGGAGCCATTTAAGAATGTCGAAATTTAAAGGGGTCAATAATATAAATTATATATTTTTAATGACATAAAATATAATTTTTCTTAACCCCAACTTAAATTTTTTTAACTTTTAAATTTTTTTAGGGGATCGTGACCCCACCGGTTTCTATTGAGTATCGCCACTGTGTGTAATGGAGATCTCTTACTTAGGGATGACAAACGTGTTTAATTTTGCAGATTCCACAACGCATCCATCCTAGTTGGGCGGATATGGGTATGAGTTTTGTGGATAGTGGGAATGTGTGAAAGTCAAAAATCATACCCGTTGTGGTAGTGAGTAGGGGGTGAATTTGATACCTTACCATCCCCGCATCCGTCCATCCACTATCCACCATATGAATAAGATTATTTTAATAAAAATAAAATATACATATAAGGTGGCGTGGGATGGCAGACACCAACCTCCCACTCCCACCATATATCCCTCTAGATGTTATGTGATTCATGTTTGTGTGATTGTTTGATGGATGGATATGCGATTTATCATTGATGTGAAATATGTTTGTAAGCATTTAAAATAATTTTAGAATTATTAGTAGAGTCAAAAACCAAGTTAATGAAATCTGTCTATGATTCTATACATATGCAGTGAGTTAAAAAAATCACCAAAATTTCTATATAAATAATTGGGAAGTAATTCATACATCGTTGTAACCGTGAGTAAGTTTAGATTCATTTAGAACAAACGAAGATCGATTTCAATCAATTTTTTAAAAGATATAAAATTTTAAGTGAATGAAGGTCGGAAAAATAGAGCAACAAACTGTTTTTTTTTTTGCTCGGCAAGAAATAATTTTATTATTATAATCATAAAAAGTCTAAACACAAAAGTAAGCATCATTAAAAACCTCTTTAATCCTAAATGGAGGAAAAAAGTACTCACTCGGGAAGAAACGAACAAGGAGCGAGAACCCGAGTACAAAAGTAAAGTAAAAACAAGCAAGCAGTACAATGAACTAAATAAACTCAGACAAGTCCCTCGGTAATGGTCAAAAGCAGAAAAGATTACCACCAAACCTGGAACAACTCCCTCTTAAAAACACCATCTGCGGCAAGCAAGGCGGCATTCAAATTATAGTGGCTTGAAGAAACTTGAAAATTTACCAATCCAATCCGGAGAATCAATTGGTCAACACCTGCCAACATCGACCACCAAAGGGGAGGACGCAACGATAAATTATGGATCCAGCCTATAACCACACTTGATCCCGTTACAATAACTATATCTCTCTTCCCTACCGAGGCTGCTCGAATAAAGATATCTAAAGCAGTGTTAATGGCTAAAAGATCAGCTGCCACCATCCCAATATCACTCGAAGGGCCAGAAAAAAGATCCCTGATGGCTCCATTGTGAGTACAAAGGATGCCTTCGTGTGAAAGCGTTAAGGGATCAGGAGAATAGTGTGTTTTTCCTATTCATTATCAGCTCATATATACAAGGAGACTTAGAAGGTTCTGCACTTAACAACCTTTCCCTCCAAAAATGTGGTTACACTGGTAACAAATATAACAACTTTTCCCTCCTAAAAACTCCTAATTACAGTGAGTTTTTACTGTATCTTCTAACATTTCCCTTGTTTCTTTTTCTTCTTCTTGTAACTGATGAGAGCTGATGACATGTAGTTTCCGGCAAAGATCTTCAAAATGCTGAACTGTCGAAGGTTTTGTCAGAATATCTGCAAGTTGACAACGAGCCGGCACGTAGTTGACTTGCAAGGAACCTGTGGCCACCTTCTCACGCATAAAGTGAAGGTCCAAATCAACATGTTTAGTCTTTGCATGAAGTACGGGATTAACAGCCATTGAAACAGTGCTGGTGTTGTCGCACCAGATTTTGGGAACATTAGGAAGTGTGAAGCCCATATCTCGTAGCACCGAGTGAACCCAAATAATCTCAGATGAAGCATCTGCCAGGCTTCGATATTTCGCCTCAGCGGTAGAGTGAGAAACAGCACGTTGTTTACGAGCACTCTATGAGATTGAGTGTCCACCAAGTAAGAGACAGTGACCTGAAGTAGAGCGTCAATCATCAACATCACTGCCCCAGTCAGCATCCGAGAAAGCTGTTAGTAACATAGAATCAGGGTGTTGTGATTCAAACCTTAGACCATGATCAATAGTTCGTTTCAAATAGTGAAGGATCCATTGCACTGCATGCCAATGAACGTCCGTAGGGGATTGCATGTATTGAGCAACCTTATTAACTGCATAGGAAAGGTCAGGGCGAGTGTGACACAAGTATTGGAGAGCACACACCACATTTCGATATCCTTGAACATCACTGAGAGGATCACCATTGTGTCGACTGAGCTTGGGATATATAACCATGGGAGTAGTCACAGCTTTCTCCTCAAGTGGAGCTGTCTTTTGAAGGAGTTCAAGAGCATATTTCTTTTGACTTAGAAACAAGCCATGTTCAAAATATTGAACCTCTATACCCAAAAAGAAATGGAGTCTGCCAAGATCTTTAATAGAGAATTGAGCATGTAGGGTATCAATCACCAATTGCAAATGTGTGGAAGAATTGCCAGTAAGTAGAATATCATCTACATAGACTACAATATATGTAGTAATGTCACCACTGATTCGAACAAACAAGGATGGATCTGCTATGGAGGCATGGAAGCCAAGGCTATAAAGACATGTCTTCAATTTCAGGAACCAATTGCGAGGGGCTTGGCGGAGACCATAAATAGCTCTCCGTAATTTGCAGACAAGAGGGGATCCCATGGAATCATGTTGAACAAATCCAGGAGGCTGCTGCATGTATACTTCCTCATCTAAGTCTCCTTTAAGAAATGCATTATTAACATCAATTTGGTGTGAGGACAGGTAACACGACGTTGCACACCTAACGGAGCAAGTAAAGAGTCAAGGAACTAAAATTCTCCTCCCCCATCTGTCTGAATAGCTTGAACAGTAGCATGAAATTGATTTTGTACAAGAGCATGAAATAACAAAAAAGTTGCAGAAGCATCCGATTTATGCTTAAGTAAATAAATCCAGCAATGGCGAGAATACAATTCAACAAATGAAATGTAGTACTGATAACCATTAGAAAGCAGGCCCCCACAAGTCAATTTCTACAAGTTCAAAAAGCGATGAGTAAACAGTTGTAGAGGACTTAAAAGGAAGTACATGACTCTTCCCTAATTGACATGTTTTACAAAGCGAGTGCATGTCTGTAGCAATCTGTTTATTCAAGGCTAAATTAAGAACTTCACGAGATGGATGACCTAGACGTTGGTGCCATAACCAAGACAAAGACGGAGAAGAAACTTCAGCTGAGCATGTTGTAACTGGAGTAGAAGCAGATTCACCAGTGAACGCATAAAGACGTCAACCTGTGTTCCATGCAAAAGTGTAGCTCCTGAACATTCATCCTTCACACAACAATAATTGGCATGAAATTCCAAAAACACATTGTTATCAGTAGTAAATTTGGAGACGGATAAGAGATTTCGAGTAATATGAGGAACATGCAACAGATGTGATAACTTAAGCTGGCGAGAAGAAGTAATGAATGTAGCTTGGCCTATATGAGAAATAGGAAGGGCCGAGCCATCACCCAAGTGTACCTTGCCCTTACCAGAATAAGGATTAGGGAAGTGCAGGGCAGCGGCTGCATTTGTCACGTGATGCATGGCACCAGAATCTGGAAACCAAGTTACTGAAGACGACCCAGGAACTGTCGCAGTGAGGGAATTAACCTGATGAGTAGTAGGCAACGGTCCAGGTGAAGCAAGTTCAGGCGCAACCCCAGCAACAAACGGATCATATGTAGATTTAGGTGTATCAGTTGCATAGCAAGCATTGGCTTGTGAAGGTAGAGATGAACGAGACTGTTGAGAGGAGTCACGCTTGTAGTTTTTGTCAAAACGATGCCAACAACGGTCAGCCAAGTGACCTAATTTGCCACACACTTGACACTAAGTCCTGGGTTGACCCTTGTAGCGGTCATCAGAGTACAGAGATTCAGCACGACGGCTCGAATTATAGTGAGTTTTTACTCTATCTTCTAACACTCTGCACCCGGCTTTAATTGATCTAGCAAAACCAGCCACGCAAAATTTCAACAAGTTTTGGGGGATAGGTTTTCTTACAGATATAGAGAATTTTAAACAGGACAGTGGATTGTCCCACCAAGCATCCCAACCATCAAGACACCACTGTTTCGAAGCCTGAATCCAAACCAATGATCTCATCTTTGTATGGAAATGAAGGTCTGGTGTGTTGAATTTTTTTTGTTGAAGATGATGTCATTACGAGTCTAATACTAGTTCGGCAGTGACTTTAAGAAAATATCATAAATTGTACAAGTCGAATTAGATGTACATCTTATATTGTATATTTGAATCTTGTTTTTTTTGGAACAAACGGAGTGAAATTTAAAGTTATATATTATGAGATAAATGGATTTTTTTGAAGGCAATACAAGTGAGTATAAGCTGGGTGATGGGTACCTAGTTGGGTAGTGGGTGGGGAGTGAATTTGAGAGTGTATCCATAGGAGCGGGTGTGAATTTGAAGATTGTAGTTGTTGTAGGTGATGTAGGTGATATGTATGTAAGGGATATGGACATTTTAAGTGGGTATGAGTATAGAGGAGGGTATCCGTATCCGCGTGCCCCATTTGCCACCCTACTCCTAATCGCGATTCAAGAGACTTACAATATTAAAGAGGTGTATGATTTTGTAATGGTCTACATTTATTTAAAATATATATTTTTGTGAATAAAAATTATAATTTTGAGATTGTTGAAATACATTACTTTAAATAAAAAATAACAAATAAAATCCCGTGACATTAAAAACTAATGAGAATGTCCAAACACCTAAAGGTGTAATGTAAGTGAGGTACAAATAAGTAGTCGTGAGATATAGCACAACTTGAATGATGAAGAATTTCTAATTACTTCATGGTGGATGCAATTAGTTTGGCAGTTATGAAATATTTTATATGCGTCTAATATTTTGTAGATCCCTATTTATCATTGAAGGATTTAAAATGCTAGAAGCAATTGGAAATTTCTAAGGAAATTTATTTAGATATGTCCCCTTTAATATTTATATTTTGGCATATTTGGTATATTCGCCTTAGTGAGTACTTATTGAGGAAATATGTAACACCCATTTTCGTATCCATACGACGAACACAAATCAAGAATGTCACAACTTTTCTATCCTTAAATATACATGCTCTCAATTATCTTAGCATGCAACTCATCACATGTGGTTTCTCTTAACTTTGAATCTTTCTAAAAAGGCCAATTATTGTGATACCATAACGAACTTTAAAGGCTAATCACGACACAAATAGGTTTAGCAAGTATACATGCCACTATAATAATCAAACCTTAATTAGGATGTCATTACTGTGATTACCTGTTGAGCTTTCCAATATTGATGCAATGCTCTTCTCGCTCTCATCTTGATTTACCTACGTGTGTACAACCAAACATACACTAAGTACGAACTTAGTGAGGCAATAAAGGAAGTTAATAACAATAATTTAAACTTTATTCGACTTCATGGCTATGTTTATATAACATGATATATATGCCAAAGCATCAACTTTCACATTGCATTAGTAATGATTTACTACATGCTAATGTCATAAGACTTTCATGCTTGTTTATTTGTCATAATATGCCTTATATGCATAAATGCATCATTATCACTAGACATGTAAATCCATCATGTTATTCATATATTAACATGATATAAATCACATATAAATTTCGTACCAATATACTTGTCATTTACTCCAAAATCTCATAAGCTTATTCACCTGTTTATCATTTATTAACCATAAACCATAGCTTAAATATAAACCTACGAGGACCCCGCGTACACGAGCTAAAACCGCACATAAGGTTGTGCTAACCATCCACACGTAAGGCTGTGCTAACCATATACACTAAGTGTCCTTTATATACACTATAGTGCTAAACCGAGTATGCAGCGTGCTGCTGGACTCTATGGCATGCCAACTATACCATGTCCCTCAATGACTTACTTGAGCATATTTATTTCATCCATGGCAATGTATATCAACATAGTTTAACATTGGGCAGTTCATACCCGAAATAACATTCATAATATAACATCATATATAACTAGTGATCCATGCATTTATATTCAACTTTTGACATATTTAGAACATGTTATGTATGCATTTTACTCACCTTGGCCACTTAACACAATAAACAAGGAAGACTCATCGCAAGTTTTCCTAATGATGTATAAAACATTCATATATCATGTTATGTATGCATTGCACTCACCTTGGCCACTTAACACAATGCCTCATTAAATCTTAGATCAATCTTTTCTTTCATAGGACCTCGAACCTTCTTTGATTCGGACTTGACTTCATTAATCACATGAATAAAATAAAATATTTGTTAGATTCAAATCTAACATTAACTTAAACATGTCGTCTAATATAATCATTCGAATATAAAATTTCCAAATATTTTTCCTTTCTTCCTTGTACTGTCCAAAACTCATTATGGTCCCTAGTGACCAATTTGAACTTCCAATAATTATTCTGAGCTTGCTAACTAACATTTAAAAAATGTTTCAAATTTCATTTTCTGACAGCTTGCGCTATCTTCAAATATTTACTTATACAGGGCAGAATACATACTGGATCTCAATTTCCTTTATACTGGATAAACTAGATTCGATAACGGTTCTAATAGTATAAGCCACATAAATTAATAAAATCTACAAAAATTATGAAAAATCACTAAATTCACGTTACAAACTGTCCAGGCAGAAAACTGCTCTATAATTTTTCTGACCTTCATTCGAATAAAAATTCATATCTTTTAACTCGGACTCGAAATCAGTTTCCTTTTGTTGGAAACGAAACTAGACTAACAAATCTTTACAACGGTATAAAATTCATCATCTAACCATTTTCGTAGAATTTATGGCAAATTTTTAAACTTACTGCCATAATTCAAATTCTTACATAACTTTCCATAAATAACTTCTAATTTACACCAACTTCTCCTTATTTCTCTACTTATCAATTTAGTCCCATCACTTTACTTCAAATGACTAGAATAAAGCTTGTATTCATATGTTCTCTTTACATCCTTCATCAAAATAAGCTTAAACCTTTACTTCTCTAATTTCTCTTGATTTGTCGAGATGGTCACCAAAATTTCAAATAAAAGGATTCAAGCTTCTTAACTTTGTAAATTAGTCCTTCAATCAACATTACTACCTTAATTCCATCATTTTAACTAAAAATCAAATTTATTCATTCTACATATCCTCTTTGCTGAATATACCATTCAAGATTGACAATTTGTCAAAATGGTCACTAATGTGATTAATCGTCGGTTTAGCATTCTAACTTCATTTTCATGTCTCTAACATCATTAATAATATAAATACACATAAAATTCATAAAAATCAGATATGGTCCCTTAATTTTGAAGCTTGCCGAAATGGTCCCTATATATTTAACTTAGGGTTTAGCTTCCTAACAACAAATCAAGCTTACTAGATCATTAATCTAATATCACAAACCCTAAGTTAGACTTGAATCCATAAACCCTAATATTCTCTATACAAACCCAAATATTTAGGGTTTAAATCCCAACTCAATAACTTGATTCTAACATCATACAAGCATGATTCTAACTTTAAATCAACCATGGATTCATAAAATCATAAAAGCCCCAATTTGTTCATAAACCCTAATTTCTTCCTCATATGAAATCACATCAACCAAGCAAGTATTCTATGAATTATTTACATCAAAAGATTGAGCTCGAAGAGTAGAACAACTTTGTAGTTCGAAAGATTACTTGAAAACCGAGATTCGGGGCTTAAATTGAGCTTAGAACATTTTTTCTTCTTTCCTCTAGCTCCTATGGTACATGGCTGGAAAAAGATGAATATTTGTTCATATTTTTCTATTATTTTACACTTGTAACTATTAAATGAATTTTAAATTTATTTAAATATTGAAATTACAAATTTAGCCTTTAAATCCAATGGCTAATTTAATCTCATCCAAAATCACGGGCCAAGATTAAATCCATGCATATTTCATCTTCCATAAACGTCATCAACATTTCAAAAATATTTTAAAATTGCCATCCTTTCCAAATGACCAATTTGCCCTCCAACTAGTCTTTATTTATTAGTTTGTTTCAAAATTGTCATTCCATTATAATCTAACTAAATTAGTTCCTTCTCAACCGGCCACTATTCAATAAATATCATTTTATGATTTTCCATGGCTTATGGAACAGTCTCTAAAATTTCAATTCAATATGATTTCCCAAAATTTCACTAAATACTTCTACTACAATTTTACCTTAACCGAGCTATCGGATTTATTCCAAAAATTCTATGTTTCCACATTCGGAAAATAAATACTATTATCTCATAAAAACTTCCTTTCTTAAGGACTTAGATTGAATTTTCCTAACTCATTCTATTATTCTGATAATTATCAAAATTCCTCCCAATAGTGAAATAATCATTTTGCCCTCAAATCCAATGAATCCATAATGTACCACATGTCATCATCTTTCATCCAATGGCCTACATTTAATCTTGAGTTAATAGTTTACCAACTTTACCCTTGTGATTTTTTTCCAAAATTACGATCTTGCCATTTTTCATCCAACGGCTCATATTTAATATGGAAAATCAACTTAAATCCAAGGGTTCATATTCTTACAACACAAAGAAAATATCTTAAACATGTAAAATAAAATAATTAACCTTGCCTTATCATCCTTCAAAATATCCTGGATATTCGATTCGATCCGATCATTTGAATATTTTTTTGAACTTTATCGCTGTTTAGCCATTAATACAAACTCCGTATAAAAAATCCGAGTAACACGAAAACATCATTCTTAGAGGTGAAGTATTCATTTACGGGGTTAAAATACAAAACTTTTGAAAATTACACTTTGATCCCTGAACTTTTCCAAAGTTTATACTTTAGCCACAAAACTTTCAAAATTTACATTTTGGTCACTAGCCAAAATTTGGGATATTACAAAATACTACAAGAAAGGTCATATTTCCTTAGGCATTTTATAAAGGAGTTTGGATCAAGATTCGTTATGATAATTTGAATATCATTAGAACTCCTGAAAGAGCTTCAAATTGGAAACTCGTAAAGAGCTTTCAAAGTATTTAACAAAAGTACTTGAGAAAAATAATCTTCAAATAATGTTTTGTCTTGACCTAAAGATCGAGCACTTAAATATGCGTTTTTGTCTATAAATAGACATAAGCTGAATGAATCTTAAAGAAAATTCAATATGGATAAAGCATATCTATTAAGTACCCTAATGATTGCAAGATTGTTGGATGTGAATAAATCTATCTTCGAAAGAAAGATAAATGAATCTTTGGTCTGGAATCACCACATATTAGTTGGTCCAGAAATATCATCTAAATACGAAAAAGATCATTACATTTAGATCTTCGAACATTAATTATTGTATCTTCAAATCATGTAGAAATAATTGTTATGCATGAGGCAAGCCAAAAATGTGTTTGGCTAAGATCATTGATCCAACATATTCAAAAGATATGTGATTTACTTTCACAAGATAAGATACAAGCTATCTTGTGTAGAGATAATGCAAAATTTATATCTCAATCGATAGGTGGATACATCAAAGATGACAAAATGAAACATATTACTCCAAAGCTTCATCCCTAACGATCTTCAAAAAATACTATTCAAGATTGAATTATGAAGATTCAAAAATCTTATGTGATGTTTTCATGAGGGGGAGTAAATACGCGTTGCACTTTTTTTCCTTAACCGAGGTTTTGTCCCAATGGGTTTTCCTGGTAAGGTTTTTAATGAGGCAACATATTATGTGTATTAAATATGTGTACTAGTTTTCCTTCACTAAGACTTTTTCCCCCACAGGGTTTTTATCTTAGTAATTTTTTAACGAGACACACTATCTTCATAGGCATCAAATGGGGAGTGTTGTGAATATTTATCTATGTAGATGTCTATCATGATAAGAACTTTATCTTGGAGATTTGATTTACTTTATCATTAGGAATATTATCTTCATTAATTAGAGTTCAATGTATTATGCACTTCTTATGCCTATAAATAGATGATTTGATGAAGGCATTGTACACAAATCTATATTTAGATTAAATACAAATCTCCCACTTTGTCTCATCTCTTTGTTCTTTGTTTTTATTCTTGTTCTTCTTTATTTTATTCACAATAATAAATCTAATAGTATAGAATGATTATAGATATAATTTGAGTTAATTGCACCAAGCATCTATAAACTATGATTCCCATCATATACTAACCTCCAAACTTTTAAATGTTTTAATTTCATCTCCAAATTATTGATATATGCCAATTATATCCCTTCGTTAACAAAACCGTTAAAAAACTGGTGTGGCATAAATGATATAATTAACTTTAGAACCTAGAATTATAAACAAATTGAGAGAAAAAATAAAGAAAAAATAAGGATCAAAGAACCATGGCGTTTTACTAAAAAAAGAATCATGGTGTTTTAGGATCAAAATAGGTTTTTAGAAAAATAATACTTCGGTTCCTTACAGAGTCTGTCATTTCTATTCATTTAGAGCTTAAATGAAAATCAAATGTTGCCCCAAGCAAGCCAGACGACAAATATGCAAGCCAAGTTTAAACTAAAAAAGACCTAATTTGTCATTTGTTGATCTTCATTAAGCAATTACAAAAGCTAGAAAAGAGATCTCACCTAAATCTTCATGGAAGAATAAAAAGGGGGTAAAGTTAAAAAAATATCTTTTTTTCTAAATGAAGACTAAATTCAATTTCGAAAACATATTCTGAAAAGAGAAACGATCATCATTGATTTTATAGGAAAAATGAACTAAAATAACTATGATGCTTCACCAATAGAGTTCTCATGAAACATTCACAAAAACTACAAATTTGTATTGACCTTATTGCAATAGCTATCAAACTTCAAATTACTTAATGGTTTAATGGAATTCCTCCATTTAAATTAATCTAAGCTTATTTTTATGCAAAATAATATAAAATACGAAACTTAAATTTATTTGATGAAAATTAATTTTGATAATGACTCTAGCATGTCGTAGTGGCCATACCCATGAAAAAGCATGTTAATAGTTTTTTTTTCTTATCCTTATAGTATTCTTCACCATAGTTTGTTATGTTATCAAATCACTAGAACTTCTATGAATCAGGTTGATTAAAATCCGAGTCTTTAAAACATGAGAAACCATCATTAATTCAGGTTCTCCACCCAAAACATAATGCTTTGAATTTCCTTTACATAAGCATCAAAATCACTTCGATAAACCATGATCTAAAAAGGCATTGTCCATCCACTAAAATTTATGTAACTTTGTAATTATCAGTCGCAACCACTAAAAATGAACGTCTCTTTTCAACGGCGTCAAGGTAACTATGGCCAGTATTATCAGTTTTGTCACCTTCGTAGAGATTAGGATCAACAAATTCAACCATGAACATGAGACACGTGCAAACTCCAAGAGAAGCCAATCAGAGTCCGTTCGATAAAGCCACTGAGTTGGTCTATAATGCAAAGCCGCGCTATATGAGCCTTCCTATTTCCTCTCCACATTCTTACACAAATCCCATTTACTCTTCCATTCCCCATTGTCTTCTTCACATGGCAAGATTACATGACATGTAAAAGTCGCATCTCGTATGAGCCACCAGGCAAGCTGTAGAATAGTGCTGACAACATCGATTATCGATCAATAAATCGAAAAAATATGAGGGCCAATGGATTATCGTGGTGGTGATTTGCTGGGCTACCATTGTGGGAGATGAGAAAAAAATTGTTGAGGATCCAAGGCGTGGGAGGCCGTGTGCACAATACGCCAATCATCATCGAACTGTTACTAATGAAGGTTGATAGAGGCAGAATGTGTTAACCTAGAAACCGAATTATCTTAAAATATTCAATTTGATTATTCGACTTTCAAATAGTACAAAATAAATATTAAACTAATGATTTTGTTACGAAATGGTTACCACGTCGTGAACTATTGTTAAAAGGTGATGTGGTAGTTAATAAATTTTGTATAATAACATATTTCGTCTTTCATATATACGAATTGAACTAATTTATTCATAATTCAAAAAACTTAGCCCGAATTATTTGCACATCATATTAATGTGATTCTATTTTTAATTAAAAATAATTTAATTATTTTTCTTTGGAGGAAAAAATAACACATTTAGTCCTATTAAATAAAGTACAAAAGGGAGCAAATTTATTAATTTAACAAAACACTAATATTTATTCTCTCTCTAGCAATAAGATTATTTATTAGTTTCTATACAAATATTGGTATGTTATATATAGAGAGAAATAGGTATGATCCTTTGTTACCATCTTTTTGAACAATTGGATAAAGATAAATGGATGACTGAGATTAATAGTAGAAAGTAAGGAGTATTTTTATGTACAAAAAGAGGAGATAACTTCAACTATCCATTTACCCTCATTCAACAATACAAAAAGGTGTAAAGCTATGAGTTTTATGCAATGTAAGTTGATCATAACTCATATGTATGTATGTATGTATGTATGTATGTATGTATGTATGTATGTATGTATGTATGTATGTATGTATGTATGTATGTATGTATGTATGTATGTATGTATGTATGTATGTATGTATGTATGTATGTATGTATGTATGTATGTATGTATGTATGTATGTATTGATCATAACTCATATATATATAGGGTTATATTTTGATACACAAGCTGTGTAAAAAAATTTCACAACCCTTCATTAAAATCTAAAACTTAAAACCCTAGCCTTAACACCCTAAAACCTAAACCTTAAATCCTAAACTCTAAGTTATAACCATAAACCTTAAACTCTACACCTTACACACTAAACCCTAACCTAAAACCCTAAATCCTAAAATTAAAAGGCTTGTATAAACTAAAGTTTACACAAACTTGTGTATCAAAGTATTTTCCATATATATATATATAAATATATATGATCCAATTACACAGTGTAAGATTTTTTAATTTTTACATATTTTTTGAATCGTTACATGGGTGAAATGGATGACTGAAATTAACAATTAATTATGTAAAGATTATTACTTGGGAAAAAAGTAAGGAGTTAATCTCAACCATTCATCTCACCCATTCAACGATCTATTACATTCTGTGTAAGTGGATCCTATATATATGGATATGATCCGCTTACACCATGTAAAACTCAATTAGTTTTACTCTAATTTATTACCATTGAATAGTCCATTTGAGATTCCTCCGGTGACCGTTTTTTTCCACCGTGAACCAAAGAAGACTATAACTTGCACATGAAAACAATTTGAATGTTGAGCTTTACTATGCTCAATAATTCGCAACCGAATCAGATAAATGAAATGATAAAGTAGTAGAAGCTTGAATTAAATAATCTCTTGGATATATATTCGAAAGAGAAAGTAAATATTATAATTTAAATTTCTTAAACGACTCTAAAAGAAAAAGATACGAATTTAAAAGTATAAATAAAAAAGAATAAATAAAAAGTACAAGAGATATGACGACGCCCGTTCTAAAATATTGTCTTAGATAAACTTGAGTTTGGATTCAAACGACTAACTCTCTAAAGATCCAAATGATCTTAGAAATTTAGACGATGAATATAAAAGCAAAATACTCGCTGCTACACAATTAGACACTCACATTTCTAAGCAAAAATAAGATAAAAATATTAAAAAAAGAAAGAAATCCCTCAAAGAAATTTTTGAAGAAAAATAATTGTATTGAATTGAGTTCTGTTGCTGTGAATTACAACATGAAAGGTGCCTATTTATATACTACCAAAGTCATATAGACATATTTGATTAAACTTGAAGAACAGTGAGATAAATAATAATGAAATAAATTCTAATTTATCCAAATATTTAATAAATTAAATGATAAATATGATCCTAAATGATATAAAATAATAATAAAAAGTCATAAGCTAAATTAAATTACAAATAATCAATAAAATTATTAAAAATTCATAACAATTCATAAATATCGAATTGGACATGCATGAAATTTTCTTATTGCTATGTCTTTGCTAAATGAGTGTATCTTGAGTTATCGGCGTTCGATTGAGTTGTTTCAAGATGCGTTGAAAATGTAGTTGAAAACTGATCAATCCATCAACAGACATCTCAATCCAGAAATGTATGGATCCTACTCGAAAAGTCGTTGTAAGTCAACTAATGTTCTAGGCTTCAAAAACAGCTTCAATTTCTTGTTCAGAATTTTTAATGAAGCTTTTTTTGTTTGCTCGGCAAGTTAATTTTGTTAAGAATAATAAATCTGGACTGTATGTCTCATTAAAAACCTCTCTAATTCTAAATGGAGGAAAAGAATACATATAACCAGGGACAAATAATACAACACACCACATCATAGCATTTGACAACATCAAAGCAAACAAAACGCAATACAAACACCAATCTGCCAATCCTCAAAAAAAACTAATTAACAAAGAATCATAGCATGCCACTTGGATCAAACAACATGTATACAACAACAAATCAAAATTCGATCTATAACCGCCAAGCTTTAAAGGGTTCTTATCTCGAAGTTCCATCGTAATTCAGCCAAAACACCAACCCAATGCAAGGGATCAAGACATGGGAAAATTGGCCTAACCGATATGTTTTGACAACCCATTTCATTTCAGAAAAAGCGAACCACCAGTTCCAAGAGCAATATAAAGATCAAGTAAGCCACTTCAAGACCATTCTTGAATCTAATTCCACTAACATATTCACCTTGCCCACCCACCTCGCCTCCATAAAGACTTCCCACGCTGTTAACAAAGCTAAAAACACAGCAAATTTAAAAACAAAGCTAAAAACACGCTGTTAACAAAGCTAAAAACGTACCTGAAGCTGACTTTCGTTCAAAAAAATCTTGTCCAAAATGACTAGTTTTAACCTTTGTATTCTGGTATCACGCAAGTACGTGAAGTATAACAGTGACACAAAACATTCAAGCATTTAACATAATCCATAAAGTAGTATTTAAGCTCAAATAATTATAAGCTAATTGCTGCCACACAACAAATCCTTAATTATAGAGAAACGAACACAAACAATATCGAATTCGTAGGTTATGACATGTTTCCATTAGCAATCTATTCATAGGTAACACATCTTACTTAAATTAGTTACTAAATGAGTATCTTGTATATCAATCTCGGGTTTTTGGATAATTCTGCGCCACACGTGGCCACTCATTTCACAATATAATATCGAGTGTTCGTGTTGTTTCCCCGACCACCACACATAACCATTAATCATAACACAATATCAGGGGGTTTGAAGTGTTTTTCTGATCGTCGCACATAGTCGCTAAGCACAACACAATTTCAAGTCTTCGAGATGTTTTCTCATTTGCTACACGGTCTCTAATCAACCAATGCCCGTTGATTATCAAAGGCCACTAAGGCCCATTAACACATATATAGCCACTAAGGCTCATCAAATAAGAATTTCCAATTAAGCCCATTAACACATACATTGCCACCAAGCCTAATAAACAACCATTGCCTCTAAGGCCAATTAAACACATATTGCCACCAAGCCCAATAACCAACTATTACTATTAAGGCCTAATATCAATTATTATTACTAGGGTCCAATATCCATATTATTACTAAGATACATTATTTGCTTAAGATTTATCAAGAAGTTTCACATTACTAAGTTATTAGATATCACGAGGTTATGGACTATTTGGGGTAATTTAATATTTTAAAGTTTGAGACCTTATTATAAGCTCATTAGAAGGAGAAAATAGATAATATATTGATTTCATAGGCTAAGCACGCTAATATTATATTTTAAAAAATAAAGTTTGGAGAGGAAAAGGTGTTCTTATGGCTTGAATTTTTTTTTCAACTCACAATAATGTTCCCTTACAACTATTATTAGGGGTGTCCACGACAGGTTAGCTGTACAATTTAGCTTAAACGATCAGCTAACTATTATAACAATTATTAAACTATAATTTAACAGTTAAGAAATGGTTAATCGTTTAATCGCTAATAGTTAATCGTTATTAACGGTTCGATTACAAGTTAACATGTAATCTATTATATTTTTTTAACACATTCACTGTTTCTTTTGAGAATAATGAAATTATTTATCCGATAAATATTATATCATAAGAGGGCCTCGAAATTGAGGTAGTCAATCTTGTGAACAAAATATATGTATAAATAATTTAATAATAGTTAACCTATAGATTAACCATTAACCAGCTTTTTTAGCGGTTCGGTTAATTGATATATAAAATATAACAGTTATATCAGTTATAGTTATGGTTAATATGTACACCCCTAACTGTTCTTATGTCGGCAAATTTCAAGGCAAATATAAACTAGACATGTTAATTGTTGGGTGGAATGATTTTGCGTCGATCCAATCTAAATTAGGTTAATTTAAATTTTTGAAATTTTTTTAAAAGATAAAGACCTCATTAAAAACTCCTCTACATTTTAATAGGGAAAAAAGTGCCCAATATTATTTTTCGGTTGAAACTTACAGTAAGGTCCAAAACAGCTTAGCCGGACTCTTACAACCCTTTGCCTCCCTTCCCCACACATTTAAAACAAACCCTCACAGAGGTTATAAACGGCTCATACTAGCCACCTTAGCACCAGTACACCATATAGCCCCTACCAATCTAACTTACATAGCAACAAGCAGAAAATCAGTTTGCGTATCAATACCCTTTTTTGCCAGCACATGCGCAGAGCAATTTGATAACTAAAAGCCAACTGAACCATCCATTTATTTTTTTCAACCGTAGACTTACATAGACTTGCTATATTTGCAATGGGTGCAGGCGCTGAGGAGGGTTGGTTTACCCCCTGAACCGCCTCGATACAGACAGGGTTGAGTCCTTCCACTCTGATGATCTATACACAGTACAGGCTTCCAGGAGTCCACGCAACTCTGTATTAGTGGGATTAGAAAAACCAATAGATTTAGAAAAACGAATAAGGACATTACCTTTTTGATCACGGAGAACACCGCCTATACCCGCACTACCAAAACTGCCGTTCACCACAGCATCCACGTTGAATTTTAACCAGCCTGGAGGAGGGGGATCCCACGTCCCTTACCTTGGCCTGCTAAATTTCACAGGTTGTACATCCGTTTCAGTAGGCATGCGAGTGAAATCTAGGATAGAACTAATTGACTCAGGCCATTTGCTTTTCACCCAATAACCAACACGCAGTAACGCTAAGTCAAAATCTGGTCAGCTAACACAGACTTGTTGTTAAAAATCCATTCATTTCTGCAGAGCCATATGGTCCAACTAAAACCAAACAAGGTCATGCTCCTAATAGGTTGTAGAGAACTTTTAATTGGTTGGCTCGCCCAAATTGAAATAAAAGATCCGAGTTTACTAGGAATCACCAAATGTACATTCCATAGTTGCCACCACTTTTGCCAAGTCCTCTAAGTGAAACAACAATGGCAGAAGAGATGGTTTGCAGTTTCCATCTCCTTAGAACAGAAGACACACAAGCATGACTCAATATTAGATATCCCTTGCTTTGACAGTTCAACCAGAGTGGGGATTTTCCCCTGCACTGCTCTCCAGACAAATGCCTCAACTTTAGGCGGAGCAACTTTTTCCATACTAGCTTCCATATAGAATCTTCAACAGATCCTGCACTTGATACTAGATCACAAAAGAATCAATGTTTATAGATGCCCTGGGAAGATCCAACCCACACGGTAAAGTCTTTATCAAAAGAGGACTTCGATGCTCTATTCAAAAATCCCAATAATTGCTCCCATACGACTTTTTCCCACTCGAACAATGTCCTTCGCAGTTCCACAGACCACGACCACCCACCATTACCCTTTCTGCCAAATTCAGATACTTTTCCTTCTTTCTTTGTGACTAAGGAGAAAATTCTAGGAAAGAATGTTTTAAGGGACTTAACTTCAGTCCAGTGGTCCTCCCAAAACTCTAATCTCTTCTCATCTCTAATAACACATCTGAAATTTTTAACAAGAGAATCCTCAACATTAGAAAGAGGCTGGATAATATTTTTCCACACCCGAGAGCCATTTCGACCCAACAGAGACTTTGGTAATAAAGACTGATGATCGTACCCATATTTCTCGACTATTACTTTTTCTCCAAAGATGATTCTCTTCGCACCCAAATCTCCATACCCATTTGTTTATTAGGGGTCTGTTCTTCAGTTTGAAGTCAACAAAACCCAACCCTTCAACAGACTTCGGTTTGTACACCGAATCCCACTTTACCCAATGTATAGGCCTATTCGATGAGGAACCCCCAAGAAAGTTTGCAGTAATTTTATTCATAGTAGAAGACACCTCTCCTGACATTTGAAAAAGCGATAAGTACATTGATAATTTGATAGCACAGATTTAATTAAGGTTATTCGCCCACCAAAGGATAACAATTTCCCTTACCAACCATGCATATATTTCTGGAATTTTTCAATAACAGGCTTCATAAAGCAATAGAGTTACGAATATTCTCAAGAGGTAAACCCAGATACGTCGTCGGTAGTTGGTCACTACTGCACCTAATTAAATCTGCCCACTCCTGCACACCAGAGGACACCACACCCACCCCATATAGCTTAGTTTTCTTAACATTTAATTCCAATCCCGATGCTAACTCAAAGATTCTAAGTATCCTTTTAATGTTACTAATATAATCATTTTTCGCCTCTGTGAATACAACCAGATCGTCTGCGAATTGTGTGTGTGAGATTCTTAGCCCATTCTCTCCTATCGAAGCTCCTATGAATAAATCCAAATCTGTAAACTAATAAGCTAAGTGCCTCCCCCACCAAATTAAAAAGTGGAGATAAGGGGCAACCTTGCCTCAATCCCCTCTTAATGCTGAACATGTTTGTAGGACTCTCATTGACCAAAACTGAGATTGAGACAGACGATACACAGATATTAATCCACTTTCTCCATCTATCACTAAAACTCATCTTTAACAAAATGAAATCCAAGAAGGCTCAATTCACCGTGTTATAAGCTTTCCTAAAGTCAGTTTTGAAAACAATGAACTTCCTTTTTCTTTTGGATAGATCATATATAATTTTGTTGGCTATGAGTGAGCAGTCTGCAATTTGTTTACCAGGTGTGAATTCATTCATGCACGCAAACATTCTTCTAAATATCGCACGAGCATACAGACTCCCTACTAGTGAGATGGGTCTGTAGTCATCAATGCCCTTTGGAGCTTCATTCTTGGGGTTCAAGGTTAAGAACGAGTGATTTATTGACTTATCCTCCAACTTCCCATTATAGAACGATTTGAAAATTTTCATTACATCTCCTGTGTTGAAAAATTGGCTTGAAATTTTTCTTGTCAAAAATAGCAGCCACGAAAGTCTAAAACGGCTTCACCTAATGTTGAAAATTGTGAAAACAAGTTGGGAAAGTAGGAAATAATTTATGGGGGAATTATTTTCTTGGTCACTAAAGGTTAGGCTATTTGTAAGTTAGTCCATAGAAGTCAACTATAAAGAGGCCTAACCATTTCCATTTTCAAGTGTACCAAGTCAAGTATTAAGAGTTCTATTTGGCTTTTAAATTCCTTTCTATTCTCTTGTATTAGAATGGTGTAATTAAATATTTTCTCGGGTGTACTTGGAGTGTTGGGATTGTGAGAATAGTCTGTGTTGTAACATTTTTCACATAATAGTTTCTCGAGTTGTCTTTGACAATAGTCGTGGTTTTTTCTCCGGTTGGGAGTTTCCACGTAAAAATCTTGTGTTCTTTTATTGTATTGTTTTCTAGTTTATTTCTCTATTTTAGCCGGTTAATCTCAAGGGGGAACTGTTCCTCACTGTGATTCCCAACAACTAGTGTCAAAGCGAGGTTCAAGGAGCGATAATTTTCATATCCTTGTGGTTGCAGCATTGTTTGAACCTCCATTTTGGAAAAAAAATCACGGTTACTTTAAGTTCGTGGTTTATTGGAGATTGTTCTTGGCTTCTTCTCGATTGGTGGTTACTGTGGTAGTGTGGAAGTGCATGTCTAGGAAAGTTATGGCTAAGGAAAGACTTAGTATTTGAGCGATCCTTGTGATCCACTTCTCTTCCCTGGGAACTACCCGGTACATTGTTAACGGACTATATTCAGTTGTGATGGCATCCGCCATGAAGTTTGACATATAAAAATTTGATGGAAAGATCGTCTTTGATTTATGGCAAATAAACACGAAAGACATGTTAATACAATTGAGGACGCACGAGGCATTAAAAGGAAAGCCTGCCAGCAATGATTCTTGAAAAGCCGGCTCTAGTATGAGTGATGAAGATTGAGAGGATCTTGATTTGAGAGCATCAAGTTCAATTCGTTTGGCTTTGGCAAAGAACGCTCTTCCTAATGTGAAAGGAATCTTCGGTGCAAAAGAGATTTGGAGAAACTTGAAGCATTGTACCAAGAGAAAGGCATTTCAAGCAGATTGCACCTTAAAGAGCAGTTTCATACTTTTCGTATGGATGAAGGTTCCAGGATCTCAGATCATCTCAATGCACTCAATCATATTGTCACTGAATTAGAGACAATTGGAGTTAAGATCGATGATGAAGATAAAGTTCTACAGCTTATATTGTCTCTTCCGACTTCTTATGAACACTTGAAACCTATTTTGATTTATGGGAAGGAAACTTTGCATTTTTCAGAGATTGCCAATAAGCTCATTTCTGAGGAGAGAAGGTTGAAGAATGGAGGTCGTGATTCCACAATTCGTGATTCAACAGACTCGGTATTGGTAGTGAACGAGAAGAAGAAAAAGAATATGGTTTGTTGGAGGTGTGAAAAGGCTAGGCATGTAAGAAAAAATTGTTCAGGAGGAGCAAGTTCGGCAAAAGGCTCCGAATCAGAAACTAGCATCGCCTCGCTTGTCACGGGAGATGAATTTGATCTATGAAGTTGAGAAGTGCGTCCTCATGGTATCTCCGCTTTACCATGGAAGAGGATGTGTTGCTGCTAGCGAATCTGATGTCATACATGGGCATTGGTTGGCATTAATGCAAGGTGTGCGGTGTCGATGGCTGATGAACTTCCAAAGGGAGCCAACATGGAAGTTGCACCATAAGTTTCAGCATTTTCGACGTGTTGATGTTTATTTTTATAAAGGTGTACTTTTTATGGTGGAGTACGACAATTTCTATTTTGAGATTGTGAAAGCGGTTGAATTCCAAGTCATGGTGGAGATTTGTTGAAAAAATGGCTTGAAATTTTCCTTGTCAAAGATGACAGCCAGCAAAGTCTAAAGTAGCTGCACCTAATGTTGAAAATGGTGAAAACAAGTTGGGCAAGTAGGAAATAATTCATTAGAGAATTATTTTCTTGGTCACTAAAGATTAGGCTATTTGTAAGTTAGCCCCTGGAACTCAACTATAAATAAACCTAACCATTTTCATTTTCAAGTGTACCAAGTCAAGTATTGAGAGTTTTATTTGGCTTTTAAATTTCTTTCTATTCTCTTAGATTATAGTGGTGAAAGGTGTAGTTAAATATTTTAGCGGGTGTACTTGGAGTGTTGGGATTGTGAGAATAGTTTATGTGTTGTAACAATTTTCATATAGTGGTTTCTCGAGTTATCTTTGACAACGGTCATAGTTTTTTTTTCCCGGTTGGGAGTTTTCACGTAAAAATTTTGTGTTCTTTTATTGTATTATTTTTTAGTTTATTCATCTATTTTAGCTGGTTAATCTCAAAGGGAAATTATTCCACACTGTGATTCCCAAAATCTGAAACTGTCTGAATTTCTTGAAAAAATTTAAGTTGAACCTGTCAAGACCAGGGGCGCGATTCCCATCTGAACACTGTAAAACAGTCCACTCCTCTTCCGAGAAAGGGACTTTAAGTGATCTCACAGAATTAACACTGTTGACTTATCCTTCAATTTTTGAATGTTTTTAATCCGAGTTACTTCAACTTCAAATTGTTTTCAGCCCAAACCACTCGCGTTTAAGGCTTGGTTTATAGGGTTGAGTAATTAGTCGTTTAAATCGTTTGAATTTACTTGTTCAAACTATTCTATATTAGGTCATTCAGGGTTTTACTTATTCAAATCATTGAAAATCAAGTCACTTAGGGCTCAAGTTGTTTCAATTTTCAATTTAGACTTGAGATAGTTTAACTTCAAGTTCAATTATACAGAATCATATGATTGATTTTTTATTGTTAAACCAACTTGCATCAAATTCGGGTTAAAATGGTCGGAGTTATAAACTAAAATATAATTTATAAGTCTATCTAAATTGGATTCATCCACAAAATGACATTTGCTAAAAAGTATATAATTGTTACATTTTATTGTAAATGCATCAAATACAAACTCGATCTAAATTTTCGTTTAAGTCTTTACTATTAAACTCAATCACCGTTGACATAGCGACAATCCTTACGAATCTCCCCTTGATCTTCAGTAAGCGGGTTGTTCTCCGATAACAACAGTATAGCTCTTGCAAATTGGTCGTGGAAATATCCGTTATCGGCGGCCATTTTCTCCACAAAAGGTGAAGTAGACGGATAGGAAGTCAATTGCTGATCCACAAGGAGCAACCCCTTGTGCTTCAACAAGTTCTTATAGTAATTATTGTCCAGGATCATTGGCGTTTGGAGGTCGTTTCTCGAGTACAACACCGCCTTCGGATCTGGGTCAGGCGTCGGACACCTTCTTTTAAGGTATTCAGCATGGTCAGGGTCCAATGTTGGATCCACCGTGGGGTAAAGTCTGTGTACTAAGTTCACACAATGGACTCGGCCTACGGAGTGAGCTCCTGTACAAGAATACGATATTAGATCGCCAACTCAATTAAGGATTTTATATACGCTACGAATGCATAATCGGTCAAATTTTTAGTGTATTTATACCTAATAAAGCTACTACTCCTTCAGTATCGATACCGATGGATCGAAAGCGAGATAGAACGAACTGCGTGGAATCATTATGGTTGGGGATTGTATTTTCTACCTCTGGCAGGTAGCTTTGCTTGCTATCTTTCCGACCGGTTCTCATTTCAATGCGTGGTCCTCCAAGCTGTATACAATATGACCATAGAGTAAACATTTCTTTTATAATAATGAGTTTGGGTTAATTTCACTAAACATCCTTAAACTATGATCCAAATCCTAAATTACTTCCTAGATTTCAAAAATGTGTTTATTGAGTTATCAAAGTATTTATATTGTATCAATCATGTCTTCACGTCAGCTTAGTCATTAGCAACATGTGTGTACTTGTTGCATAGAAACTTGTCAAATTAACATTTAACACCCAAATTGATGGCTTGACTAACAGAAAAACCTAATCGGTACCTTTAGCAGTCGTTTAATGCAATTAATCTATATTAAAAATAAATAGACAATGATTTGAGAATATATATGGGAACCATACCATAACAATACCATCTCTAGCAGAAAGAGCCACAATATCAGCACAAGAAACGGTCATGGGACATTCTTTCTCGAGAGCTTCTTTGATTGTGGTAACGTACTTGAAATTTCTCATCCCGAAACTCCTATCCGATTCTTGCTCTGATTCGATTCCGTTTACTGTCCGTAACAAGAGAGATGCATCGCATGACTGCATCGGCAAAGCATCATGGTCATGAGTTAATGCTGTTCAATAAGTAAAGCAATAAATATATAGATATGTGTACATATATACCTTAACCATGCAGTCATGGAAGAGATTTCTAAGCCAAGAAATTGCTGTATTCCCATGTTTGTTGTACAGCTTAATAACTTGTTGTTTGACAATCTCTTCAGCATTGGGGCAGCTTTGAGCATAGTAGTTCAATTGGAGATCACTTTTGACTGTAACAAAAATTAGTGTTCAATCAAGATCAAGGAGGTATGTTCAAAGTCTCGAATCGGATTCAAACTAGCTCGGAAAACAGATATGTTACTGAATCATTGAATTAAATGTTCGGGTATTAGACCAAACTCTTAATCATAAAAAATAAAAGAAGGAATATGAACAATGAGTAATTAAGTACCAGAATAAAACTGTAGGAGTAATGGTAAGAGCAGGAGGAAGGTAAAGCAGCGGTGCTGGAGCTTGTTGAGAGTCATGATTTTGATAGCTATATAAGCTTTTTATTTGCTTGGCTTAGATCTTAGACTGTCCCAATGCCTAATATATAAATATAAGGTTTGAAAGGAGCAAAGTCGTCTCTGATATTTTCGGGGCCCTGAACTAAAATTTAAAAATGGGTTACTCCTACTAATTTAAATAATTAATTTAATATTTTATTAATAAATCATAAAAAATATGATTACAATTTATCTAACACGTTATTTTTATTGTTTGGTTAAAAAAAATACAACTAAAAAAATGACAACCACTAATTTATTAGATTATCACTTTAAAAATCTATAAATGTATGAAGATAAAATATAAGAGCCCTGAACGGTCGTTCACGCTGGTCTTCATTGTCAGACGCCACTGGAGAGGAGCACTGGTTCCACTACGCCACTTTCATTGACCTTTCGTCCATTTCGGTATAATTTCAGTATGGTATCATAATTCAATTTAAAAGCACAATGATCAAGCAAATTCACATTCAGAATCAGTTTTTGCTCTTTTCTATTTTTTTGTTAATAGAAGATATTATTCTTATATCGAGATTCGAACCTATACAAAATAGGACAATATAAACATCCTTCATTAATTCATTCATTATCCGAGAATTAGATAAAACTTAAAAGTTTTACGGTACTATGTAGTGGATCCTTCTAATCCATAATAATTATATATATATATATATATATATATATATATATATTATGAAAATATAAATGAGAAGAAACTTATCAAACTTACTATTTATTATTATGATATTAAAAAGTAACTTATAAATATTTCACTTATTATTATTATGTGATAATATTAAATTTAAAAGTAATATTAATTAATATGATAATATATAATGTTAAATTAATAAATTGATTGTATCTTTTTGAAGTTCTATCAAAAGATAACACCAAAAAGTTATCTTCATATAAATGGATGATTAATAAAAATTTAAATATATAAAATAATTAAAACCAATTAGTTAAATAATAATTTAATTATTTTAGATTAATTATCATTTAACTAGTGTTATAGTTACATAAAAAATTAAAAGTAAGATTTAGTAATATAATTAGATGCCATTTTAGTAATAATCTAAATAATCACCGACAAATCATTTTTTTAGTATTAAGATTTCAACTATTTCAATATTATCAATTAATGAACAATTTCTAGAGCAAGTGGTTAAAGCTCTCGGTTGACACTTTTCCTTTTTCGGGTAAGTTGTGGGTTCAAAACTTATTAAAAACAAATTCCTCCTTCCTTAAATAAAAGTTTTTCAAAAAAAATATTATCAATTATAAGTAAAAAAAATAATATCCATCTAATATTTTTTTGACGAGAATAATGAGGAAAAACTTATAACAGCACAACTATATGCATGCCCTTACAAATAGCAGTCTTCATGCAAGATTGCAAGGACTATATCCGGTGGATGAAGGTATTCATGGGAGCCTAAGGAAAAATTTCAAGCGAGTTTGGCCATTGCATCAGTCAACTTGTTACTTTCACGAAAAATTATATGTAGTCAAAGGTGAAACTCAATATTATTAAATGAGGGGAGTCACTTAAGAATATCTAAATTTAGAGGAGTCAATAATATAAATTATATATATTTTTAAGGGAATAAAATACAATTTTAACATTACTCCAACTTATTTTTTTTTTAAAATTTTAAGGGGTCGTGACCCCACCAGTTTCTATTGAGTATCGTCATTGTGTGTAATACAGATCTCTTAATTAGGGACGACAGTTAGGTATAATTTCTCAGATTCCGAGCCACATCCGTCCTAGTTAAGGTGGGTATGTGTATGAGTTTGGTGGAAAGTGGGCATGTATGAAAGTCAAAAGTCATACTCACTGTAGGTAGTAAGTAGGTGGTATATTTGAGACCTTACCCGCCATGCATCCGTCCATCCACTACCCACCATATGAATAAGATTATTTTAACGAAAATAAAATATAATTATATATATATATATATATATAGGTGGCATTGGGTGATAGACACCAAGCTCCCACTCCCATCATATGCCCCTCTAGATGTTATGTGATTTATGTATACGTGATTGTTTGATGGATGAATATGTGAGTTATCATTGATGTGAAATATATTTGTAAGCATTTAGAATAATTTTGGAATGATTAATGGAGTCAAAAACCAAGTTTATAAAATCTGTCCAAGATTCTATGCATATGCAGCAAGTTCAAAAAAATACCAAAATTTCTATATAAATAATTGGGAAGTAATTCATACATAGTTGTAATCGTGAGTAAGTCTAGTTTCATTTAGAACAAACGAAGATCGATTTCGATCAATATTTTAAAAAATATAAATATTTTAGTGAATGGAGATAAAAAAATAGAGCAACAAACTTCTTCTAACACTAGTTCGGTAGCGACTTCAAAAATTCCTCATAAATTGTACAAGTCGAATTAGATGTACCACCTTATATGGTAAATTTGATTCTAGTTTCTTTTAGAGCAAACGGAGTGAAATTTCAAGTTATATATTATGAGATAAATGGATTTCTTTGAAGGCAATACAAATGGGTACAAGCTGGATGATGGGCAATTAGCTGGGTAGTGAGCGAGAGAGTGAATTTGAGAATGTACCAACGTGAGCAGGTGTGGATTTGAAAATTGTACTAATTGTAAGTTATAGGATGTGAGGGATATAAACATTTTAAGAGGGTATGGATATAGAGGAGGGATATCCGTAACTCCGTGCCCCATTTACCTTCCCTACTTTTAATCTTGATTCAAGAGACTTGTAATATTAAAGAGGTGTATAATTTTGTACTGATCTACATTTATTTAAAATATTTTTTGAATAAAAAGTATAATTTTGAGATTGTTGAAATATATTACTTTAAAAAATAAATTAACAAATAAAATCTCGTGACATTAAAAACTAGGATAAACTACATCAGTAGTCACCAAACTATGATTTCTTTCCTATTTTGGCCACCGAACTATTTTTTTTGGCAAAAACATCACCAACGTTATGCTTCCTTCCTATTTTGGTCACCGGCTGTTAAAAACTTAACGATTTTGCTGACGTTGAATTTTATTTTATTTTTTTAATTTTCCATGTCATTTCTTCTCTCTCCTTGTAAGCAATATATGTTATTTTATAATATTTTTATTCAAACTAATATGATGGTGACACGTGTCACTGCCTATTAATGGAATAAAAAGAATGAAAAATCAAGCTCCTTATGCAGCCAGCGAGATTCGACTATTAGGCAGTTACACTTGTCACCATCCTATTAGGTAGTTACACGTGTCATCATCTTATTAGTTTGAATAAAAGTATTATAAAATAACGACTTAAATGAAAAATAAGTGCCTAAAGTATATCATTTTTGAACTTTAGGTGCCTAAAGTATTTTTTTGTAAAAATAGGTGCCTAAAGTTTCAAAAGTTAGAATTTTAGGTGTCCGAGTATTAAAAAAGTTAAAAAAACCATTAACCATTAAAAATGTGTCACGTGTCATTTTTAATTTTTAAAAATTATTTTTTGTTTAATAATTTAAATTTTTACAAAAAAATCTTGAAATTATAAAATTTTCTAAAATAGTCCATAAATCCCTAAAAATCCCTAAATCCCTAAATTCTCACCACTACAGCAGTCGTCGCCGGCGCCACCCTTTCTGTCGCCGAACCCAGCCGACCATTTCCCCTCACCCCGTCGCTAGAAACCGGCAAACGGTGTGCGAATCGAACGGTTATTTCACGTCGAACGTGAAATAACCGTTCGATTCGCACACTATTCGTCGGTTTCCTGCGACATGGGGTGAGGGGAAATGGTCGGCTGGGTCCGGCGACCGAAAGGGTGGGGCCAGCGGCGGAAGCGGTGGGAATTTAGGAGTTAGGGATTGATTTAAATATTTTTATAAATTTTTGGTTTTTTTTTAAATTAAATTTTAATTTTAAAAAAATAATTAAAAATTAATATTTTATGCCATGTGTCACGTTTTAAATGGATAAGGGTTTTTTTAACAGCTGGGCACCTAAAATTCTAACTTTTGAAACTTTAGGCACCTATTTTTACAAAAAATACTTTAGGCACCTAAAGTTCAAAAGTGATATACTTTGGGTACTTATTTTTCATTTGAGCCTAAAACAAAATATATTGCTTACGAGGAGAGAAAAGAAATGACATGGAAAATTTATAAAATAAAATAAAATGTCACGTCAGTAAAACTGTTAAGTTTTTAACTGCCGGTGACCAAAATAGGAAGGAAACATAACGTTAGTAATATTTTTACAAAAAAATAGTTAAGTGACCAAAATAGGAAAAGAATCATAGTTCGGTTACTACAGGTATAGTTTACCCTAAAAACTAATGAGATGCATGTAAGTATTTATTCGTAGTCATTGAGGAATATATTAACCGTTGAACATGGAAGGCAATGTCATCCCTCATTCCCCAGATCTGAGTGGAAATTGTGTTAATTATTGGATACAAAGTAAAATCCCACTATTGTTTTTCTTGGGAAGATCAAAATCCACTAATTCTTTTATTAATAAAACATCTGGAAGAGTTAGAAACCACTGGTTTCAAAGCAAGTGGTGGGAGATCCACAAATTAATTAAGTGCTTCACCTCAAGAGAGTTTTTATAACAAGTTGTTGACAATAATTATTTTGTTCTTGACTTTCTTTTAATTAGTACTATTTTCTTTTTAGTCTTTGCTATTTTGATTTTGGTACACATAAGAGAATGAAATCTTGTTTGATTTAATTAATAAATTCAGTATTTAATTTTACTGTTTATTTTTTATTTCTTGGATTATTGCTTATTTTCTAACAATTTATTACTATTTTTTGTTTTTGTTAATTTTACGGGTGCTGGTTCTTGTTGGTGTGCAACAGGTGATAAAGAGATGCTTGAATTTGATGAGGAGCATGTAGCGGTAGATTCCGAGTAGGGTTGCTTTGGTTCAAGGGTTTCTGGTAAAAGAATAATCTGTTGGAACCAAAGACGATCCATGGCTCCTATGAGACAGAAAGATAAGCTATTAGCCATTGAGAGGCGACATAAGAGAGTCTAGAGAGGGTTATTTAAAGGGAGAATCTGAGAACCTATTGAGTGGTCTTATTAGTAAAGGAAACATTGTTTCAAACCGGTGTTCCGAGTTCGAGCAATATAGTTTGAACGGACATGAACAAAAATTTTCTGCCCTTTTTTGGTGCATCTATGTATGCCCAAAATTAAAAAATTAAACCCTAAGCCTTAATTTTAAACCCTAACTCTTAATCTTAAACTCTAAACCTATTGTTTTAGTGTTGGGTCATATATAAGAGCACCAAAAGGGGTAGAAGATCTCTATTCCCCTTGGCACCATCCATGACACTATTTGCTGCATTCATGTCAAATAATATGGCATAAACACACATAATTCATGCCGCACATTGTATAAATCATACACGAAATATAATCTACGTTTTAAATGTAAGTGAAAGAAGTCTATGTGAATGGGAAGTGCCCTTGTTGGATCAATATGTCAACACACATAATCCATGATTTGGTTGAGAAGTAGAATAGTTAATCCATTGCCATATGCCCATGTCTGTTATTTTGACGTCTCTGTAACCACTGCAGTATCAGATTTATGAGCGGTCTATGGCAATGGAGATGGAAAGAACGCAAACAGTGGGAAGTGCCCTTGTTGGATCAATATGTCCCCATACTTTCTCAATATCAATAGGTTCCCATGCTATTACATGAAACATTTCCCTTTGCTCCTTATCTAACTTTAGGGTAATTTTGAAGCGTGCAAGAAAGTTATATGTTTACTACAAAACTGTTAGCATGTGGGCATTTGGTCTAGTGGTATGATTCTCGCTTAGGGTGCGAGAGGTCCCGAGTTCAATTCTCGGAATGCCCCATTGATTTTCTTTTTCTTTTTATGTTTGTGTCTAAATATGTTGCCATTTGGGCTTTGTATGATTTTGGATTTTATAGCCAATTTGAGTAACCAATTTCTACTATTTAGCCCAAGAACAATGAATCATCCTTTGCTCCATTTCCAGCTCGGAAATTTTCACTATGCTAATCACATAGAAATGGTTTTTTCAACTGATCAGCACTGCAGCATTAGCAACCTAATAGAGCTTCTGATTTCTGAAGTTCCCCAACATATCCAAGTCAAGGTCTCCCAAAAACTTCCCTTCAACACTAACATGTCTTATTTGAACTTTTAGATCTATTAATAACATCCAATCTATTGTTCTTCAGGTTCCTTCCTAGTAACTTTAACCCTGTCCTTTTTCTATGAATGCAATTTTCTATTATCTGCAATAGTTAGAAAAAAATGAGCCAACTCTTTGTGAAGTGTGGATAAGAAGAAATGCAGATTGACTGTTGCATGGTGCCCTCAGTTGCCTGGCACTGTAGAAGTCAATGTTGGTGGTTCTGCTTGAAGGAAAACAGTTCCTGCAGGGGTCGCGTGAGGAGTGGTAAGTTTATGAACCTCGTCTATAAGCCTTGTCTGATTTTGATTCAGACTCAAGGACCGCAGTGGCACGGTGTTTCAAGTAGTGATGAGGAGAATGGGATTAAGGATTCAAGAGAAGGGGGAGGTGGTTCAGGGGACCCCAGTGGTGCAACCAGTGATTCAGTTTGTGTTTTTTCAGGTGGCCTTCCTTAGAATGGCCATTGGTGAGCTGAGATTATTACTAAGCATCATCCTTCTGAAAATGAATTCATTTCCTTATTGTTTCTTCAATAAAACCATACACTCTTCGTATATTTATTGTTTCTCTTTTATTTATGAGTTACTTGTTTCCATGAGAAACTCGAAGATATAATCATCAAGATATATCTCTGTTCGAATTCTTTATTTTAATCTTTCCTTGATGACAATCACAACTAGAAATTTGGTTTGAACGGGGTCCTTGTACACACTTTGCAGCTATGTGACCATTTCCCAACATGCATTGGTGACACAGGTGAAAATTACTGAATATGTAAAGACCTCTGTGTCGGTATATTCAGTGTAGGGCAAGAGGAAACAGCATGAGCGACGGCTCAAGATCTTCACATACCTTCATAACTTCGGATTTACAATCTAATAATCCAATAGGTCAGTGATTGCCCTATATTTTTTTAGTTGTATTTACGATATTTTCTTAATTCGGCTTAATTCAACCATGAGGCCGACCCAGGAGATGTACTAGACAATTCCAAGCATCACCAACAAGGAAATTTAGTTTTGGTTTACAAGACTGGGAAATTATTAGAGCCTGATAAGGACGCCATTATAAAGCCACATAACCCTTCCGAACATGAAATTGACATTGAACATCATAAGTCATGAATTCCCATTTTATAAATGAACAAAATCAAAATTTTCATGTGTTGCAGGTTTGCAATCTGCTAAAAACCAGACAGATCCTTCCTGGGATTTGGCTCCTTCAGAACTTGTTTCATTTAGGATACAAATAATGTTCAACATTGCATCGAATAGAATTGATAAAACAAGCCTTACCACAGAAATAACCACATGGTAAAAGAACAGAACACCAAATTTTTATTCCAGATAGAAACTAACAAGTACTTAAATTATTATCACATGAAAGACAAGACCCAGAAAAACAACATTAAACAGGCACTTTTCCAAGGAAAAGCAACACAATTACTCGCCACCACGGAGACGAAGAACGAGGTGAAGGGTAGACTCTTTCTGAATGTTATAATCAGCTAGAGTCCTCCCATCTTCCAATTGCTTGCCGGCAAAGATAAGCCTTTGCTGATCAGGTGGGATTCCTTCTTTATCCTGAATCTTCGCCTTCACATTGTCGATCGTATCCGAACTTTCCACGTCCAAGGTAATCGTTTTGCCGGTCAATGTCTTCACAAAGATCTGCATGCCTCCACGAAGCCTCAAAACAAGGTGAAGGGTCGATTCCTTCTGGATGTTATAGTCCGCCAAGGTCCGACCGTCTTCCAGCTGCTTCCCGGCGAAGATCAAACGTTGCTGGTCCGGTGGGATCCCTTCTTTATCTTGTATCTTGGTCTTGACGTTGTCAATGGTGTCGGAACTTTCGACCTCCAGGGTGATGGTCTTGCCTGTCAAGGTTTTAACAAAGATTTGCATTCCCCCACGAAGACGGAGGACCAAGTGGAGGGTGGATTCCTTCTGGATGTTGTAATCCGCCAAAGTACGGCCGTCCTCGAGCTGTTTGCCAGCGAAGATGAGACGCTGTTGGTCTGGTGGGATGCCCTCCTTGTCCTGAATCTTAGCCTTAACGTTGTCGATGGTGTCGGAACTCTCGACCTCGAGAGTAATGGTCTTGCCGGTGAGGGTTTTAACAAAGATCTGCATCTTTTTTTCTTTTAAAGAATTGTTAAGGGTTTGGAGAGAATGTCTTGAATTGCTTTGATTTGGATGGAAGATGAGTGAGGGGTGAGGCGATGTTTAAATAGAGGGAAAAGAGGAGTAGAATTCTTAGGCGGGAAGGAAAGGGAAGGAATGAGCGTGCCGTAACGTTAGCCACTAGTGGTTGGTATTTCTTCTAGGAAGGTGGAATTGTTATACCCGACGTCTGACTCACGCAACTTGGTTAGTTGGTTCAAGAATTTTCTTGTTTCTTGTCTTCTTTGTAAATTGCAATTCTCCATCTCTTCCTCACCTACTAAGCAAAATATCGAAGAAATTTCATAAATATTATTTTATTTTTTAAAAAATATAATGTTTTATTTTAATTTTTAAAAAATTATATTTATTATAGTATTTTAAAAGTCGGATTTAATAGAATTCGATTTTAAATAATAAATTCTAAAAAAAAACCTTAAAGTCTAGTTTAGGAGAATCCAACTTCAGGTAATTTTTAAGATTTTTGTAAGAAAATACTATTCATAATCAAATTCTGTTAAATTCGACTTTTAGGGTACTGTAGCAAATGTAATATCTCTAGAATTAAAATGGGAAATACCATATTTTTTAAAAAAAAAAACTTAAAACTATATTTGAGTAAAATTTCCAAAATATTGTTATATATTTTAATTTCAATTGTATATATTTCACTATTTTTTGGTAAAGTTTAAAAATTGTCACAATATTATTTTAACCATCCAACTCCAAATATTATAAAATGAGTATTGAATTTATGATTTTATTAAAAAGTGATCATTGTGAAACTAATGTTTTAATTTAATGTAACAATGACTAATTTGCAAATAAATAATTTTTAAAGTATTTGAAATTATTCACAAATAGACGAGCATTATAATATACCTAACTTATTTTGAAGAAAATATTTTGTATAAGTTAAAACTTTCAAAAAAAAATATTTTCTAAGTATTTTGGTATTCAAATAGATCAATTTGGTCAGTGAGAACATGCCTTCCAACACTGGAATTCATGGAATTCATATTGGTTAGTGACTACCGGTACGACTCAATGCGTATCGGTACAAATACTTCATCACTGAAATTCAAATCGGTAAACGAGTACCAGTACGAGATTCAAAGTTTTCTAAAAAGATTGCTTTTCAATACAGGTACGGTGAACTCTGTACCGATAGTATTTGGAGAAAAATATTTTTGAACACGTTGAGTACCGGTATAGCCATAAGCGTGCCGATACCTAAGCTCTACTAATTTTTTTAGTGAGCAATTTCAAGTATCGGTACGGTACGAAGCGTACTGATACCCAAGCTCCACCAGATTATGAACTGTTTAGGCCCGCTAATGATATTAACTCGTACCTATTGATCTTTGGGGTAATTTAATTGAAAAAAATTGATACACAAGCCGTGTAAATTTTAATTTAAATGAGCTTTGTACTTTTAGAGGTTATGAGTTTAGGTTTTAGGGTTTAAAATTTAAGATTAGTGTTTAGAATTCATGGTATAGGGTTTATAGTTTAAGGTTTAGGGTTAAGAATTTAAGATTTGAATTTTATAGCATAAACATATAGGGTTGTATAAAATAATTTTTATTCAACCTATATATTAAAATTTTAACTAATTTAATATTTTAAAAGTTTTTTTATAGGAAAAGAGAAAAGATAATCGGTTATAGTAACCACTTAATTACATAGAGTCAATTTAGGCTTAAAAGTATCATAAGCCCTTGAACGTTTAAAAAAAATATTCAATTAAGCTTTAAACTTTTTTTTCACTCCATTAAGTCTTTATATTCTAAAATTTTATTAACTCACCCATTTCACAAACGTTAACCTTTAAATCTAGCAGTATTTTTTGGATCAATTGGTGCAATGTGTCATGTTACATTGTTATCACTAGGCATTTTCATAATTCTTTTAGTTTATTTAATAAATTCTTTGAAAGTTTTAAAAATTATGAAGAAACTTGTAAAAATTATTAAAAAATAGTTTTATTATTGTTATTAAATTAAAATATTGTTTTTTTTTATAAAAAAATCAAAACTTTCAAAATTCCCAAAAAGCCCCAAAATCACAAATTCTCCAAATTGTCGCCGTCGGTCACCACTACTGCCGTCGTCGAAGGTCACCGCCCATCATCGACAATCGTCGGTAAGTGTATAATCGAACGTCGTTCGTATAGAACCATTTGCATTCGCCATCCAATTGACACGCCTCCTGTTGGTTACTGCGATGGGTGCTTGGAAAAAATGGGCGGCGATCTACGACGACGATAGTAGTGGTGTCTAACGACAGTGAAGACGCCGACATCGACGATAATTTGTGATTTTGGGCATTAGAGATTTGAGATTTTTAGGGGGGAATTTTGAGTTTTTTTAAAAATTATATTCATTTTTAATTTTTTAAAATAATAATAAAAAAGTAGGTCACTAATCATGTTTTTATTAGGTAACTATTTTTTAAACGACCGGGCACTTAAAATTATAATGTTTGAAATTTTAAGCATCTATTTTTATAAAAAATATACTTTAAATACCTAAATTTCAAAAAAAAATATTATTTAAACATTTATTTTTGTATTAAGCCTAAATTTAAAATCGAGTCATGGGGTAGAAGAATTCCCGAAATCCAAATGGTTGCTTTCATGTCAACTTTGCAAGCCCATACGCAATTATATTAACTTTCACGGGGAATAATGGATAGTTAGATCACTCAATTTCTCTTTTGGAGCTCCCAAATATAATAAACAAGCGATGTACGACAGTCCTTTGTGAGGCGGTCATTAATCAACTTCACTACAGAACTGCACAGATTTCATAAGAACTGGACTTACCCCCAACTCCCAGGCACAACCGAAACTCTCATAAATGCCCGAAGTTCAGCTTCTAAGATCGAACATAATCTGATACTTTTAGTAAACCCTATGATCCATTCGCAGTTTGCGTTTCGAAGTACCTCTCTGCATGTAGCGCCACCCGAATCTGCATGATGTGATCCATCGACATTAAGTTTCACCCATCCAGATGGTGGAGGTTGAAGTGAATCCTCCTCCCAGTCCTCAATTGTCTCCTCCACCAGTCTTCGACTCTTTTCCAGAATTGGTTTCATATGCTCTCGGTCAGGGTCAAAAATGGTTGCATTTCGCTGCTTCCAGAGACCCCAAACCCCCATCTCAAACATTATATCCCAATGCATTGCATCCTTGGGGAATCCAGAATTGTTGTTGAGATTCAGCATGATCTAAAGCTGTACATTGAGCATGAAAAACTCAGAAAGCTTCTCCGGTTTTAATAAGCACTGTCTAGACGCAACAACACGCGCACACCCTCGCAAAACATGGCGTACATCTTCAACAGCAGCACCACAAATCTTGCATTCAGCATCATCTGGTAGTGGTAGGTGTCATCGAACTCTCTCGGATCTTTTCTCGATAATCAATCCATAATAAGGTTTTAACACGAGGTGAGCCTTTGTTTGGAGACCTTATAAGCTGAAAGTAGATAATATATTGATTTCATAGGCTAATATTATTTTAAAAAAAGTTTGGAGAAAAGGAGGTGTTCTAATTATGGCTTGAATTTTATTGTTTCTTTTTGAACTCACAATCATGTTACCCTTGCAACTGTTCTTATGTTGGCAAGGCAAATATAAATCTAGACTTGTTAATTGGTAGGAAGAATGATTTTGGGTCGATCCAATCTAAATTAGGTCAATTTAAATTTTTAATCTTTTTAATTCGAGTTATTTCATCTTCAAGTCATTTGCGTTTAAGACTTGGCTTTCAGGGTTGAGTAATTACAGTTTAGATCGTTTAAATATACATATTTGTTCAAACTATTCAGATTTAGGTCATTTAGGGTTTTACTCATAAAAAACATTGAAGAACAAGTCACTTTGGGTTCAAGTTGTTTCGATTTTGGATCATTTGATCAAGTTAGATTCAATTTAGATTTAGGATAATTTAGCCAGGTACTACAGGGAACTGTTGTCTGGTGAACCATGAACCCTTTTACGTCTTCCAGTTCCAAACCTTTCAAGCTCCTACAACTCATGGCACTCGGAATGAGATGAAAAAGAAAGCAAACAGTGGAAATTGGAGCAATATGTCCCCATGCTTCCAGCTATTTTTTAGCAGTTCCTAACTCAATATCAACAGGTTCCATGCTATATGACATGAAACATTTCCTTTTTGCTCCTTATCGAACTTTAGGGTCATTTAGGACTGTGTACAAGCCTGCCATCACGTGGGCATTTGGTCTAGTGGTATGATTCTCGCTTAGGGTGCGAGTGGTCCTGAGTTCAATTCTCCGAATGCCCCTTCTTAATATATTTTTGGAGCTTATATCAATTTTGAGTAACCAATTTCTACTGTATCTTTAAGGTTGGCCCAAGAACAATGCATCATTCTTTGCTCCATTTCCAGGTAGGAAATTTTCACTATGCTAATCACATAAAAGTGGTTTTTCAACTGATATATATAGTCCAAGAACAATACAGTGGTATATAGGGCTGATCAGCAGCGTCGGCACCCTCATAGAGCTCCTCATTTCTCAAGTTCCACAACATATCCAAGTCCAGGTCTCCCAGAAACTTTCCTTCAACACTAACATCTATTAACAACATACAATCTATGATTTTTCAGGCTCCTTCCGAGTAACTTTAACCTTGTCCTTCTCCGCCGAATGCAATTTTCTATTATCTGTAGTAGTTAGAAAAAAAAATGAGCCAACTCTTTGTGAAGTGTGGATAAGAAGAAATGCAGATTGACTGTTGCATGGTGCCCTCAGTTGCCTGGCACTTTAGAATTCAATGCTGATGGGTCAGCTTGAAGGAAAACAGTCCCTGCAGGGGTTGGACTTGGAGGTGTCGCGTGAGGAAGGTAAGTTTACGGACAGATTGTGAATCAGATTCAAGGATCGCGGTGTTTAAGAATGGTCAAGAAAGTTTCAAGTAGTGACAACGAGAATCGGATTCAAGGAAGGTTCGAGTGGTGCATCCAGTGATTCACTTTGTTCTCTTTCAGGTGTAGAAATGATGCCAAAACCAGGCATCTATTTAACACTAATTACCTTCCTTTCTTATCTGGTTTTTCAAGTGGCCTTCCTAGAATGGCCATTGGTGAGCTGAGCTTGTCATTAACATCATCCTTTTGAAAAAGAATTCATATTGTTTCTTCAGTTAAACAATACACACATACCGGACGACGCCTCACTCACGCAATGGGTGGGCTCTGGAATTTTCTTCTATTTTGTAATTGCCCACTTCATCTCTAATTAAATTAACTAAAAATATATATTAATTCCAATTATAGATGAATGGTTTATTTGGGTTCTTTTTATGAAAGGGAAAATTTTGTATACAACGATTTTGTATTTTTGTCGTTTATTCTCATTGAATTAAATTAGAATTTTTTTGGGGTAAAAACTCTATTTTATGGGTTTTACTCATATTTATGATGCGAAACATTTTATTTTATGATCTTGAATTATTTTTTATTTTATTTCACGATATAAAAATGTTGCTACTATAATTTTAGAATTTGTCAGTAGGTGTTGATGTCTTCTGAAAGTCATCACTTTAATGTATTTTGTAGTTCTTCTCTTCCTCGTACGCAGTTCACCATTAAAAAAATTTGTCCGAAATCGTCAGCACTTCCAGGCGTGCTTTTCAAAGTTATCTACGAATTCTTCATGCATAATTAAGTATCTCTACTCTATGAAATAAAAAATTTCACATTATTGCCCCGATAAGAAACCTCATTCATTTATAATTTTATTCAGTTATATGATTAATTCAGCACATTGACTAATATGGTAGAAAGATTCTACCTAATATTTTTCTCTAAATCAAGTTATCTACTAGAAATTTAATTCGTCTTTAATTAGTTATCTTTTTATAAAATCTATAATTAATTATTATATTTTTTACACCGTACAAATGAAAAAAATCATATAAAAATATATTTATAAAATAAATATAGATGAAATGATATAATATTTATGTTTTAATTTTAAATATTCTTTCTCGAACAAATTAAATAGATAGTTATAAACATTTTTTTACTCATTTTAATTGAAAGTGTTTTGATTTAAAGATACTTCTTTTGTCTCAAGAAAGTTGTTTTTATTTATTAGGTTATATTTTGATATACAAGCTGCATAAAAAAAGTTTACACAATCCTTCATATTTAAGCTATAAAATCTAAAACCTAAATCCTTAACACTAACACCCTAAAATCTAAACCCTAAACCTTAAATTCTACACTCTATAATCTAAAACCCAAAACACTAAACCACAACCTAAATATTTAAATCCTAAAATTAAAGGGCTTGTGTAAACTTCACAAATTGGTGTATCAAAGTATTTTTCTTATTTATTTTATTTTTAATTTTGACTACAATTGTTTTAATATATTTAAAAACGATATGATTGAACAAAATAATAAAAAAAATAATTTTGTTAAAACAAAAAGATTATTAATGAATAGTCCTTTAAGCCAATGGACGCCAAGAAGATATTAGTATAATAGTAACAAATAACTGATTTAAAATTTAATAAATTAATACTCAAATATTGATTTGATTAACACGATTATTATTATTATAAAAGGTCCGTTTGATTTATGTAATTCTGAAAAATGAACTACATTTTCTGAAAAACATATTCTAGAAAATATTTTTTTAGTGTTTGGTTTATGTTGTGTACTTCATTTTTCCGTTGTTTGGTAAATTTATTTTAAAAACATTTTCTAAAATTTGTTTTTAGTGAAACAAAATCACATTATAAGTTTTATTGATTTTTCCCATTATAAATTTCCATATTTTACAGATTTTGGATATAAAATATTTTTTTATTTTTTATAAATACATCAAAAAATCAAAACAAAAATTATAAATAAAGTACTCAACAGGTTAATAAAGATAACTATGAATTTGTTCTCCATAATATGTAATCACAGCTATGAACTTGTCTTGGTGAACAAAATGTAATTGACTACTAGGGATGGACGCATGATTTTATGCTAGGGGGCGAACTCAGGGATGGACACATGATTTTATGCTATGGGGCGAATTTTTATATATCATAAAACTATAGTAACATAAGTCAATGTAGAATAACAACCATAGTAACTATTAAGATAAATACACACACCAAATAATGTTCTTCATCGTTCTCAAACAACGATGATTTATAATTTGCATCAATATGCTAGAATTTTACCTATTATAAATTAATAAAACTTAAACTATAAAACTAGAGTTATAAGTTAACTCTTGAAATACTTAAAAATAAATTAAAAATAACTTCTAAGAGAAGTAATAATTACGAACCTACAAAATATCACAAATGAGATCTTCTTATTTGTCAAAAGTAGGCATTCGAAATTGTGCACGACGCACTTTCATAAGATCAAAATCATCAATAAGAGAATCTATAGATAAATCACTGGCAATTTCCTTCTCAATATATGTTATTAAGTAGTTCAACAAAAACTCATCCTCTATTTTGTTACACAAGTGAGTCTTCACTAGTTTCATCGCTGAAAAAACACGCTTTGTAGTCGCGGTAGAAACTGGAAGAGTTAAAACAAGACGAACAAGTTGATCAAGAAGATGATAAATAGATGACCTTTGAGTCTTTGCTAACACTTGACGAAGTTCTGAAATTGTTGATTCCTTTCTCAATTCAAGGCTCCCTCTAGCTTCTAACTCAAAATGTTCTAATTGAACTTTCAGGTGCAACCTTTCCTGCTCCGTGAAGTCTTCTGGATAAAATTTATTTGCAAGCTTGCATATATAATCAATGAAAAATGATTTATAACCCTCCCTCGAATCTAGAGCATAACTAAGCTTAAGTAACTCAACCATGTCATCCTTGAATCTAATGTTCATCTCCTACATTTGAGAATCAATAGCAGAGACAAATATATCAACATGGTAATGATGTCCAACAGAAATGACATCTCATTGAAGTCGAGGTCTCCCTCTACCACCTTTATATAGAGCATTCATATCAAGAATCTCTATATGATGCTTATCACAAAATGACGTTACCTTTTCAAGTAAATGATCCTACCCTTCTTCTCTCAATCTTTGTTACAAAGCTTGACTAAGATGATCAGTGATGCTCAAGAGATCTATCATGAGGTACAAGATAAATACAAACTTAAAAGATGTCATCACATCATAAACACCATATGCTTCGCTTTTTTTAGTTAAATTTCCGTCACTTATGATGTTCTTGAGAACAAAACAAGTAGAGTCAAGCATCTTGAGCAAGCTACGGAGCAAAGTTAAATGTGAACCCCACCTTGTATCTCATGTACGTTGTAAAATGACAATTTGATTTTTTCCCTTTCTCGTGTCTAGATCTTCAGTAGCAATCATATCTTCAATATAACTTGCTTGAGCATCTTTCAATTGATCTTGTCTCTTACACGAGGAGATAACTAAATTTATGATGATAATCAAATATGAGAAAAAATTGTGCTACTAGAATCACTTCTTTTGATGCAGCCACCAAAGTCAATTGTAATCTATGACAATACAATGAATGTAATAAGCAAATGGACAATCTTTAAGGATTAATGCTTGCAAACCATTGAATTCCCCACACATATTGCTAGCTCCATCATATCCTTGACCTCTTATGCCTTTCACATTCAAACAATGATGTGAAAGAACATCACAAATCTCCTTCTTCAATACAAACGAACTAGTTTCCTTCACATGGACTAGATCAAAAAATCTTTCATGTATAAAACCTTCTTTGTCAACATATCTCAACACAATTGCCATTTGTTCCCTTTTCGATTCATCACAGGCTTCATCAACTATGACACAAAATTTTTGTTATCCAATTTCATCTTGAATATATTTTTGTATTCTAGATCGAAAAAGACAAATGATCTCTTTTTGAATTATTGGAGAAACATACTTTGAATTCTTTAGAGCATTATTTAAAGTTGTAGAAATCTTGTCATTGTAAGAAGCCAAGAAACTTACTAATTCAAGAAATTTTCCACGATTATTTGAATCTTCTGTCTCATCACGACCCCGTAAAGCACAACCTTGAAAGGTCAACCACATCACAGCTTCTATAGAAACTTTGAGTTGAAACTAATTTCTTGCAACTTGTTGAGAAGTTTGTTTCTTGATCACCTTTTCAATATGTTGAAGAGAGTTTCTCAAATCATGATAGCTTTTCATGGCATTCTTGTGGAGTGAGTTCGCATTATTCTCGACATGAATAAGAAAAGCACAATTAGAGCCCGAATTAACTTTCTTCCAAGATCGAAAGCCATCATGAGTAAAAGTATTTGATCTAAAATGTCCAAGGGGCTTATTAAAAAGAAAACATGGAAGACAATATGCAACATATTTGGTTGGTGAATATTCCAACCAATCGGGAAATAACTTATACCAAGAAGCCAAAAATCGACGTCAATGCTTACAACATATTTCGGATCATTAGTAGGAATGGGTTGATAAGGTCCCTTACTAATATACACTCTCCAAACTTTATCTTGTTGATTTGGAGGAAAATCCCAAATAGAATTACGTACTCCAGGATCACACTCAATAGTTGATGCATCAAAGATTTCTTGTTCAACTCTTACTGCTTTACTTGGATGATTATCCACCCCCGAAGAACTAATAGGTGTCGAACTTGGATTTGGAGAGCTCTCACTAATATGAGGATCCTTTCTTTTGAAAAAAGAATCAATTTTTTGATTGCCCATATCGAGTTTTAGACGTTTTTCACTCCTCCTTTTCTAGAAAACAATAAAATATTTCACTCATTAATACCACAAAAATCACATTAAAATTTTAGGAGCGCGAAATTAAATAATCAAAAGAAAATATTAAGAAAATACTTAAGACTATAAGGAATTTGAAACTTCTAGGGGGTGACTGCCCCCCAGCCCCCTCGGTCTATCCTTGTTGACTACTAAGAAAATACCAAGAATCTAAGTTGTAATGATCTTAAAAAATGAAGACCAACTAAAATTTTATACAAGAATTGTTAGAAACTATCAGATTGAGTTAGTACTAACAAGAATCCTAACTTACTCTTTCCAAGATACTCCAATGGAAATCAAAACATATTACATCATATAACTTATCCTCTTGTTCCTTAATATGAATTCAAATACTCATACAAGCAACACTAGAAACACCCTCGAATACTCATTGCCTAATTGTGACATTTGTGTATGATGAATCTTAGCATCATGACATATATGTATAAGTCATACATTGGATGTGAATTGAATTTCAGATGATTCAATCAAAAGATAACAACTTTAAAGTTTAAACTGAAAGCGTAAATGATTCTGGATTGCCTTATGTTTCTCCTAATTCCAAATTATTAAATACCAAAAAGGTCAAGCTTTGTGAAATGCATTTTGATAATTGAATATTACATTGAAGAAAAAATGGAATTAAACTAACCAAAACCAACAATGAGGCAAGAAGCAACCACAATTGGCTGTCTCTTGAACTATGAATCTTCAGTTTCTACATCACTGTCAGTAAAAAAACAATCATCGCCACCGAAGGAGAGATGTCGGAACTGGGTCTTGCACTACGACTTGTAATATCTGAATTTTGACCGGGTTATATAAATAATTAAATAAATAATAAATAGTGTAAATAAACCCAAATATAAATAAGTAATAGTCCATATACAGTCCAAATGTCCATTTACAATGTTAAAGCCTAATTGAAAACCCAAAACCCATTACAACTTATTTTTTCCCGCCCATTTGTTTACAATCCAATTCGGTAAAAAGGCCCAACAAGCACATTTGTGCTTCTTTATCCCCCCAAACGGCCACATGGCATCCTGCTATTGGCCCATCCGAGCCTTACACGGATTGAGATCCTTCTCCTCACCAGCGGTCAACAGCCCATTAGCCTTGACGTCAGCACTGACCTCAAGCTGGAAAGTCGCCTGGAATCTGAAGGCTCACCGAAGAAGACAACCGGACCGTCGTCGAAGCTTGCCGAGGTAATTTTTTGTCCTTAATTTATTTCCTGCTAGTAAAAATAAAAAAACATTAGTTATGTTTTTTAAAACAAATAATAATAAAAATAATAAAAACAAAAAAATAAAAAATAAAGGCTGTCAGAGTTCATTTTTGGTCATTGGAAATGTCGTCGGAGTTGAAAATAAGTGGATATGGTTTGGTTCAGGTAGATCTAGGTTATAGGTTTGGGAACAATGGTGGTTCTATCGAACCAGGCTTAGATTTAGGTTTAGGGTTCAAAAATAAGGATTGTAGAAGTTTTTAGGGTTTTGGACGACGACAGACGATGGCCGAAAATTGCCCCATGGTGGCCGAAAATTGCACCATGGTGGTTGGCAAACAGGTTTGGATAGTCGGAGGTAAGTGGTTTTGGATTTAGGGGTAGAGTGTACAGCGGAGAGTGGTCGGAGTTCATCGTGTTCGTCTGTTTTTGGATGAACACGAATGAATATTCATTTGAAAATGGCTTTTTGATCTTTATTCGGGAGGGTTTCTGGGTTTAAATGTGTTTGAGTTCAGAGAGAATTGAGAGAGGGAAAACGAGGAGAGAGAAAGAAATTGTGCAAATGGCCGAGTTGGCCCGACTTAGGAGTATATATCGGCTGAGTTAAACAGTGCTGTTTTGGCACTTGGTCAGCCCAGGATCCGTGTCATTTTATTCAGGTTGACCCAAGATCCACATCATTTTAAATAATTTGGGTAAATTAGGGTTTCGGTCCTTGAAACTTTGACATGTAATTCATTTTAGTCCTAAATTTCAATAAAATTCAAAATTAAAGTTTATTTTTTATTCAATTTGGTCTTAATTTATTTGTTTAAGTTTAATTTAATTGTTTTTAATTATTAATTATATGTTGCATATATTTAAATTGGGCATGTAGTATATCTTAATAGATAATTAATACACTTAGATCAAATTAGTTAATTATTAGAGCCTTTAACTATCAGGTTCTTTAATTAAGATCAAATAATTAAATTAGGAAGAGTGATAATAGTAATTAAATATATATTAAATAGAAACTTTAAGATTCAAATTTGGATGGTGTTCCATTTCTTGCAATGGGGTGTTATCTCAACATTGGTCTTAAGAAGGTATATTTAATATATATTTCCACTTATAATTGCATTTGACTTAGATAATTATTAGAGCATTAATTAGGTTAGTACTTTAATTGATTAGTAAATGACAAATTAATTAAGGAATAATATAAGAAATTTAGAGGTTCTAATATGGACGGTATTCAAACAATTGGTATTGTCTCATAATGATCTTTAAATTTAATAATATTCATAGTTTAAATAATTCAATTAATTAGAGCCCTTTAAGTTAGAACTTAAAATGAACAAGATAATAATGAATCATGCATACAAACCTTTTATATTGGAAATTCATTTTTGAATATGAATAGGGGCGCCACTTAACGAGGTGCTTTTAATCTCATATTCGGATAAAAATGAATTTCCTTATAAAAGGATATCTCCATTTAGAATTTAAATTCATTTAATAATTATGAGTTAAATTAAATTCAAATAATTATTCGAAATGCCAAAATGCCATGTAAAATTAAGGTACCGATAACGGGCGTTCGTGGGGGTGCTAATCCTTCCCCACATGTAACTGACTCCCGAACCCAATTTTTAAGAAATGAATCTCTGGTTTGTTTTTACGGTGTATGGCCTACCTCGAAGTGATAAGTGGCGACTCTAATTTTTTTAAGAAATAAAAGGTAAAATTTGATTTAAAAATGAATTAATTGATTTTCCAAAATAAAAAATGGTCCAAAATCAAATGAATAAAAAGGGTCAAAACTTTTTTCAAAAGATCAATCATCAGGCTATTTTTACACACGATTTGAAAAATGGTCGCGACAGCTTGGCGACTCCGCTGTGGATTTTTTTTTTAAAAAGTGAGAGTCAGGCCTAATTAATTTTATGTGGCATTTTGGCATTTTAGGACAGTGATTTGAATTTAATTTTTTCCATAATTATTGGATGGATTTTTTAGGAAGAATGAAGATAGTTTTTTTTACTGTGTGATATAAATTGTCATTCATGTATAAGCCTTCTACCCGGGCTTTTCACCTTTAAGTAGGAGTGAGGCATGATCCTACGTGAGTTATCTAGCTCCGTGATCGGAATTTTGTCCTCCTTCCGATATACCAACCTTATACATCGTGAGGTTACGCCTCCGCTATAAGGGGTCGTATACTCTCAAATCGATGTCTTGATGTAGTCTAGTAACGACAGTTCGGGTACCCAGAGTCTAGATCAAAACCCACATGCTGTAATAGAAGCCCACCCCATTCGAGCCAGACAGAGACCTATGACAGGGTGTTGCTGATTTAAATATGCTTCTCTGGTTATTCTTTGTGTTTTTCCTGTTTACATCAAATTTAAGTTTTTGTTTGTTTTCAATATTATTGTAAAGTATTGACATGTTTCTTTTTTTTTGTTTTTCCTATATGACATCATAATTGTATTCATAGGGGTATTGAGTACGAAGTTAATTAAATAGGAAATGTCTCATATGGCTGAAGGGTTTGATAGACAGGGAGAGGATAATACTGCAGTATGGTCATGGTCAGAAGAAACCCAGTTCATAAAAGGGGATAATATTTGGGGAGATTATATGACACAAACCAAAAGCATTGCAAGAATGAATTTAGGTCAGAATAATTGCTTATTGGAACTTAAAATGATGTGGGAACAATAGGATGAAACTATGAAGAAGGCTTTTCATACAGAGCTTGGGGATATAGTGATGTTATTAAACGTTCAGGTAGATGAAGAACTATTAGGGCTATGACACAATACTGAGCCCGGCATACAACTGTTTCATGTTTGGAGAAGTGGATATGACACCTACATTAGAGGAGTATGAGGCTTTGATACACTGCCCAAGGTTTGAAACCGACAACATTTATACGAGGCCCCAAATAATTCAACCTTTAGAAGAAAGTTGAAGGCAATTACCGAAAAAATGAGATTTGGTTCAACGAGAAGTTAAAACAAAAAGAGAACGATGGGGTGACCGAGGATAATGAACGCATATATTGGAAAGTCGTTCAAGAATTAATTCTAGCAAGTGATGAACCAGAAAGGAAGAGAAGCTTGTACGCTCTATGTATCTATAGGTTGGTGTTATTTTCGAGGACCTCGAATTATATAGACCCATCAACTTTAGGGTTATTTGAACGTTTAGGGAACAAGGTAAACCTGGTACCAGCTATCTTGGCAGAGACTTATAGAACATTGACCGCTTGTAAAAGAATAGGGGATGGAAGATTCTGGGGCTGTGCTCAATTGTTGGAGTTTTGGTTTCGAGGCCATAGATGGGTTACACCATATAGAGCTCATAGGTTCTGTGTTGATTACTTACCATTGTAGGAACACCTCGTTGTATGTCCGATTGAGAGAATGACAGAAGATCAGTGGAAGGAATACTTTTTGAACATGAAAGATTCAGAGGTCGTTTGGAAAGCTCATTGGTTGAATTTGATCAGTTACTTATATCGATGTGGAAAATTTGACTAGGTTTCGTTACCAGGGACCTGGGGAGGAATAGCCTATTACTCGTTGTTAGTGTCTCGTCAATTTGGATCAAGACAGTTCATTCATGCTAATGTTGGTATGGAAGAGTTCGAGTATATGCACAAGACGGAGGGTTATAAGGTAAAAGTGAAGGATGTTGCAACAGCATGAGAGACATCGAGAAGAGTAAAACTTCAAGATGGGTCAGAAGTCATGCCAAATTATATGTAATTTAAGGGTCGAAGGGTTAACGATGGCATTCTACAGAAAAGTTTGGATAATACTGGTTTGATCAATGAGCGTGTGAGGGATGCACCATCAGTAGTGGAAAATTGAAATATGACCACAAGAATGAGTTGAAAGGGTTCGAAAGGTAAATCGAGGAACTAAAACAAAAGCTTTCCATGGCAACAATATAAATAGATATATAGAAAGGCAAGAAAAAGAAACTTTGTAAACAGAATCAAAAAGTTAGTCAAGAATTGAAAGACCTGAAGGAAATTCATTCTAAGTGTAAAAAGCCACAAAAAGGAGACATGAGCAAGGTGATCAATAATTTATCTGAATAGTTAGACAGGGTTGTAAGGGAGAAGCATGACTAGAAGAAAATGTACGATGATAATGTGAAATTATCAAATAAAAAGATACAAGATTTGAGGGAATCATATAACCGCACAAAAAAGAAGCTAAAAGGAAAGGAGGCACGCAATTTATAGTTGTCAACTCAGAATTCAGAATTGCTAGCACAAAATGAAGAATTAATGTCCTAGATATCACAAATGGAGCAAGTTCTTATAGGGCATTACAATTAAGGAAGAGATGATGCAGAAGAAAAAAAATGAAGAGTACGATTTGGGATTTAAAAGGAAAGCTTGCAAATTTTGAAGGTGTGCTGTATCAAGAAAGTGGCGTGTGGAAACTAAAGTATGAAGCGGCTCAACGTACATTCCAAGATCAGAATAATGAACTGATTATCTTTAAGGGATGTGTAAGGAGCATTGCTCAGTATGTGCAGATGCTGTCGAAGGATGCTACTAAACTACTACAATGCCTTGACATCGATCTGGAGCTCGAAGAAATGGTCATCCATTTACTGAACGAGATAGTAAACCTAGGAGTTAGAGCTAATAGTTTTCTGTAATCGAAGTTATCCATTTCCTGTATTTGATTTTTCTTAGTTAAATGGATGTTTCTCTAAAGATTAGTCTTTGATCTTTATACCCCTTATGCATTCATGTAGTAACATATGGCATCATTTTCCTATTAGTAAAAGATTTATAACAAAGAAAGGTTCTATGGCATTTTTTAATTGCAATAATTCTGCATTCATACGGAACACGCTTAAGCTCCAAGACCATGGATGTTGAAGACAGAATTGCTAGTCTTGAGAATAATCACGTTGAGGTACAGAACATATTGACAGGATTGAGCAATCAACGAATGATCATTTTGCTCAGACACAGTGGGATATTATTAGTCACTTGACTGCTTTGTTGGGACCAAAAGAATCTGGAAAGAGCAAGGCACATGAGGGTACTACAGACAATGTGAATGAACAGATAGACACTATATCTCATATGAAGGAACAACCTGAAGGACCACCTCCTGTGAAGAAGGTCCAAATCAATCTAGTTGGAGTAACTGCTAGCCACCCGATTCTTATTGGAGCAAATTTTAGAAGTGGCAATGAAATCTCAGATTTAAATATGGTCAATGAAGTTGAAAGGATTCGTGCTGAGATTGAGAGGAAGTATGAGGAGCATTGTAAGGCCATGGAAGACAGACTATTGGAAATGCAAAAAATGAATAATCAAGGGTCTAGTACTGTTGACTTGAGTTTGATTGCTGATTTAATCCTCCCACCCAAATTCAAGGTACCTGATTTTGAAAAGTACGATGGAACTACCTGCCCGAAGGCACATCTCACCATGTATTGTTGCAAGATGGCCGCTTATTTGAAAGATGAAAAATTGTTGATTCATTGTTTTTATGATAGTTTGACGGGTTCAGCGGCATGCTGGTACGCTCAATTAAGTTAGGTCAACATTAGGTCGTAGATAGATCTTTATGGAGCCTTCAAGGAGCAATATAAGCATGTGTCTAAAATGGTTCATAGCCGGGTCATGTTGCAAGCTATGGAACAGAAATGTACTGAGAGTTTTCGTCAATATGCACAGAGGTGGAGGGAATTAGCGGCACAAGTACAACCAACGCTGATGGAAAATGAAGTCAATCACATGTTTGTAAACACTATGAGGGGACCACTCTTTGAGCATTTGATAGGTAATGCTACTCATAAGTTTGCTGATATGGTGATGACTGGCGAGTTGATTGAAGTAGCTATTAAGAGTGGAAGATTGGAAAGTGGGGAGAGTTCTCATAAGAGTTCTAAAAGGAAGGACAATGAAGTGAACAATATGAGTGCTTATGAGGCCCCGAAGAATGTTACAATCTCATCGGCTGGTGCATCAGGAAGTTCACAAAATTCAAATAGGAAGGATTCTCGAGGCTCGAGAAATAACATGATGAACTTCACACCTTTACCAATATCGTATACGGAGCTATATCCACAGTTGTTTGGTGCAGATTTGGTAAGACCCTATTATATGACACCTCTTCAACCTCTATATCCTCTATGGTATGATCTAAAGGCACATTGTGAATATCATGTTGGGATCCCTGGACACACAATTAAGAATTGCATAGCATTTAAAAAGGTAGTCCAAAATTTAGTGAATACTGGTGTGCTGAAGTTTGATGAACCTAATATAGCAGCTAATCCTTTGCCGAACCATGGAGGGAGAGGGGTGAATGCAATAGAGAAAGATGATGAGGTCAAGCGGCTGAAGAATGATGTATCTGAAATCAGATCTCCTTTAAAATGGGTGTTCAAACAATTATACAATGCTGGAATGATACAAATAGGCATGAAGTTTGAAAAAAAAGTTGAGTCAGACATTTATTGTGAATATCATCAGGTGGTTGGACATGAAATTCAGCATTGTGCTGAGTTCAGATGTTTGATCCAGAAGATGATGAATAAGAAGAAGATTGAGTTCTCTGAGAAAATAGGAGGGAGAAAAGAGGTAGAGGTGTGTACTTCTGAAAGTTTAGGGGTTAGATATGGAGTAAGCAGGCCATTGGTTATTTCTGCTAGACCAATGGTCAGAAGTTCCTCCAGTAATGTAAAGGCGATAGCAGCCCCTAGGACTGTGATTTCTCCTCTAGCACCATTTTCATTCAAGGAAACCTGAAAGGTTCCATGGAATTATGCTGCTAATGTGGTAATATCCGAGGAGTCAAAATTGCAAGAGGAGGTAAAATTGCTGGAAGAGACATAGAAAGTGGAAAAGTCTGATGAAGAGTCGATGAATGAAGTAAGGCACTTTACCAGGAGCGGGAGATGTTAAAAGCAAAGGTTCCAATGGTGCCAGAAAAAAATATTAGGGGAGGAACCAGTCCCGAAAATAAATGAGCCCGTCACTAAAAAGCAAGCTCAAGAGTTTTTGAAATTTCTAAAACATAGTGAGTACAATAATTTTGAACAATTAAAGAGATAGCAAACTAGGATTTCCATCCTCAAGTTGTTGTTAAGTTTAGAAGGACACCGCAATGCCTTGATAAATGTGCTTAATCAGAATTTTGTCCTAAATGACATATCGGTACATAAGTTGGATAGGATTGTAAATAACATAGCTGCTGATAACTACATCATCTTTACTAATGATGAGACCCTGGAGGGAGGAATGGGATCTGTCAAGGCTTTAAATATCACAACTCATTGTAAGGGACATGTTCTTCTAGGAGTATTGATTGATAATGGGTCGACGTTGAATGTTTTATTAATGGTGACTTTGCAAAGATTTCCAATCGATGATTCTCATATGAAGACCTACAAGAATACAGTGAGGGCTTTTGATGGAACAACCCGAGAGGTTTTGGGAAAGATTGAGGTACCACTATTGAGTGGACCTGTGGTTTATAACGTTGACTTTGTGGTCATGGATATAAAGCCAACTTACAATTGCTTGCTGGGAAGGCCTTAGATTCACTCTGCTGGCGCAATACCATCGTCTTTGCATCAAAAGTTGAAATTTGTAATTGAAGGAAAGCTGGTGAGTATTGGAGCTGAAGAAGACATTATTACTTCTGTGTGTACCGATGCTCCATATATTGAGATAGATGAAAATGCTCTGGAATGTTTATTTTGAGCTTTGGAATTTATAAATGCAACTTTTGTCGCTAAAGGGAAGCCGATACCTTTCCCGAAGCTATCAAACTGCACCAAGATGACTGATCGTGAGACACTTGGCAGAGAAGCAAAGATTGGAAAAAGATTTGGGAAAGACTTACAGGGTTGTCTACATCTTAAACATGTTATAATGAAGAATGACCATTTTGGGCTTGGTTTTAAGCCAAATATTCAACAGAGGAAACATGATCTGAAAAAGAATGAGGATCGAAGGAGGGCCTATTTTCTGGGAACTGAGACTACTTGAGAGCCCATGATTTTTTTGGACTTGACAAACATCTTCAAGTCGCGTGGGTTCATCCATGTAGCAAAAATTTGTTGCGTGTAATAAGTGCTACGCAAATGTGCAAGTATACACATGCAAGTAATAAAGTGATATGAGTATCGAGTATCGTCTCTACAGGGATTGGTTTGGGCCACTTTGCTTAAGTTACTGCACTGTGAAAATAAAAACACAACTGATAATAGAGGTTTCAATTAACGAGAAAAGTAAAAGCAATAAACTAAAAGAATAGATGAAAGAAAAAGAGAGAATAGGCCAGGTTATCGTGAGTTGAGGTGTGATAGCCGATTGGATCGTCTTGGTAAAAGAGTGCAAGGGCAACTCAGTTGCCGTGGCAACTTGCACAGCGGGGTTGCCTTGGCAACTAATCGATGGTTGCCTTGGCAACTAATCGATGGTTGCCTGGGCAACTAGCTGGGCAACTACTTGGGCGTCTGGGCAGCAACTTCAAGGTTCGGCGGAGCGTTCTTCAATGGTTTCTTCTTATCCCTAAGTCGAAACTCTAGCTACTTGTGCATGCCTTGATAATACATCCCTGCGTGAATCAAGGGTGAACAACAACCAATCTTGCGCTCCTCTTAGCCGTTGAAATCCTTAACTTATTCCTAAGCGGGATTAATCTTCACCATCAATAGATTGAATAAAGACCATACTCATTCGTTTCTTGAATCTAACTCTCCCGATATTAGATAAATAGATGAAGTTACGAGATCCTCTCCCAATTCACTCGCAAACAAGAATAAGAACCAAGAATGAGTAAACCTTGAATTAAAAGTGCAAACTCTTATTACCTAAACAAAATCGAATTGTTTTTCACAACAACAAAACACAATAACCCCAACCAATCAAGTTAGTTCATGGTTGGGTTCAAAAGATATACAAAGAATAATCCCCAAACCATGAATCTAATGGAAGTAAAGAAGAAGAAGAAATCGAACTCTCTCCCTCCTTGCTATCTTGTCGAAATCTCTTCCTTCTTGCCCTTTGGAGTTGTCGAAAATCCTCTCCTCTTACTCTCCATGGAATTGTCGAAATCTCCTTCTTATTTATAGGGCTAGGCCAAAGTCATTCTTTGAGGAGGAGTTTAAGTTGGAATTAAATTATCTTTAAAGAATATAATTCTTTATTATAATTGTATTCCTACTAGAACTTCTCCTATCTTCTTGGAATTTAATTCTTCTTTAATCTCTGCATGGAAATCAAATTCCTTTGGGTTTGGGCTTTGCTCCACGTCATCTTGGGCTTGTCTAGTCATCAATTTCGACTACCATATAACCTTTGCTCTTGTCGACAATTGCCATGGCAACTGGCTCGGCGTCTCCTTCATGCATTGCCCTGGCAACTAGCTTGGTGTCTCCTTCATGCATTGCCCTGGCAACTAGCACTAGCCTTGCTTTGGCAAGTGATCCTGCACACACACAAAAATACACCAAAGCAGTATCTTTTCCCGCAAAAATCACCAAGTTATGTAATCAAGCTCAACGGTGGAAAGAAACATGAATTAATGCATGAATAACTAACTATGCAACTAATATGAGCTTAAGTCTAACAACAATATGAGTAAAAAGGGTAATAAAAATAGTACTTTTGAACACTTATCACGCCCCCAAACTCAAACTATTGCTTGTCCTCAAGCAATGCAAACTAACAATTACCTGCCAAGACTTTAATCATCAAAGACATGCTTCAAACTTGAATTCAAACCTCGGAACCGTGGCACAAAGTATGATCACCTTTTAATTTTTCGGATAACACAAAAATTACCCGGAACCAAACTATAGTGCTCGTGACAATGTGTGTGCGTAGTTGTGTACAAGTTGATTTTTAAGATTCTATGTGAATAGTAGGCTTTTATCAATTTAATTACTGGGGCATTTATTTTAATTTTCACTAGAGCCAATTTCGGGCACCTCTAGTAAAGTAATCAATTTCTCATTTTATTTTAGTCAACTAGAGCCAATTTCGGGCACCTTTAGCGATTCTTTAATGTGCATTAACTACTAGAGCCAGTTTCGGGCACCTCTAGCAAGAAAGTGCATTTACTACTAGAGCCGGTTTCAGGCACCTCTAGCAAGAATTTAACTTTTAATTTTCAAATTTACCCAAATTTTAAGCAACCTAAGTTCACTAAGTTTCTTTCAATCAACAAGCCACAACCGTGTAAAAAAAATTCAGCATCATAGTAAAATTCTAAGTTCTTTTCATGTAATCCTAAAATTAAAGGTTCTTTCAATTAAGTGCAGTGGCAAAAATTCATCATTGGATATTCAACAAGTCTTAAGCAATTAAATCAAATTAAAGGCATGGCAAGTAACATATGCAACCATATGTGATTGCTAAAGATGAATGCAACTAAACATGAAACTAACTAGAAACCAACACCCCCAAACTTCGAGAGAAGCATTGTCCTCAATGCACGTAAAAAGTGAAACAAAATTTAAAAGAAACTAAATGAAATGAGTTAGTCAGAGAGGTCGTCACCTCGAGTGATGAGTTTTCTTCGTGCCGTTTGCTTGATTCAATTTCCGGTCAGTGGTTGAATGCTTGTGGCTGGTACCGTGTGAATAGCATTGCCTTGATTTGGTCCATGTTTGCCGATGCAGGTTTACTTGCATGTGCATCGATAGTTGCCGAAGCCATTGTTGTTGCCTGGGCATCGCTAGTTTCTGTTGTGGTTGCTGTGGCGAGTAGTCGGCAGTAAATTTCCTTATCATGGTGGTTGTGAGTCTTGTTGTGGAAAAGAAAATAATGAAAACCTAGAAACTAAAGATAATGAAGAAAAATAAAATATCTCCTAAAAATAAAAATGAAAATAAAAAGAAAATAAAATATTGAAAGGAGAGCATGCTCAGGCATCTCCTAAAGTGACCACTTCTAATGTTACTGCCTATCTGAGAAAACTTGAGGAGAGTCGTTTCCGGTACTTCTTATAGTCCATCCGTACCCTCCATCGGGTTACAATATTGCCCAAAAAGAGTTGGGCCAATGTGCTCCCAGCTACTCCCTTTTGCATTACCATGGTGGATGTGTCTTTCTTCTTTGTTCGCTTGTAGTCCATGTATACTCTCCACCTTGCTACTATTCCCGAAGGCACAAATATATTAATAGGAAAAATTATATCCATTCTCAACCATTCAATTACCTCATTCTTGTCGACTTCTATCATGGTTGGATGTAGCCTTTGTTGTCGTGGCAATTGCTGCTCAAGCCAATTGCCGTGGCAATCAGTTGTCAAATTTTGTTTTAAGTCAAGGGAATAATCAATTTTCTGAAGAGCTTTATGAATCCAAACACCTTTTTCTTTTGGCCTCTCAAACATCTCCATCAGTAGAGATTTCGATGGCTTCAAATCTACCAACCTCGGTTCCTCAAGACATACCTGCAATGGACGAGGTGAGTTTTTAAAGAATTCAAAAGGTTCAACTATTACCTGCTCATATTCCATTGGCAAAGTATTATCATCTCGTTGATCTTGCATGTGGTCGAGTAATTGCCGTAGCAATTGTAGATGAGAGCAATCTACACATTCCTGCTTCAACATTAACGTTATAACTTTATGGGCATCAGGTTCCTCAGAATTTGCTGTAGTATTGTTGTTCTCAGCTTCACCGAGTGTTGTCGCGGCATTGCTCTGTTCAGGCTCCTCAATCATTGCCGAGGCAATTTGTTGTTCAAGCTCATCATGTGTTGGGCAGTCTCTCTCATTGGCATCCTCTTGACTTTGAGGTTCTAGTTGTTCCTCACACATCGGAGAGATTTCTTTGTATTGCTCCTTATCCTCTTGCCTTGGGACGTCAGTATCCCTAGGAATGAATTGTTGGTGCATGTTATCCATGACATATGTGGATCTCCCAATTGATCTTCTCAATCCCCTAAGGTTGCATCCCACCGAGCTATCCTCGTATCCATAGATTTTGATAGTTCTCGAATCTCTTCAATTGATCCGTCAAGTCTAGCCAAGGAAGCTAGTAACGTTTCCTCCAAGGAATTGGAATGCTCTTGAAAAAGACTACATTGCCATGGCATATCTATTGTCGCGGCAAAATTGTTATGGTAAAATTTTTTTTGAGCTTTTTGACCATACCATGAAGAATTTTGCTGCTGGTTCCCTCTATGGTCCTCCATGTAGTTATATGCACCGAAAATGTGAGGGCAATTTTCAAACACATGATGTTCTCCACACATAGCACAAGATTTTTCCACGGTATAAGTTCTTTGGGCTTTTCTCGGTTGGTATAGGTAATCATCAAAGGGTGCAAGAAAATCTTGATTGGATTGATTCATATCCTCCAACATCATTTCTCGAATAGATTGGCTTTTATTTCCCGACATGTTGATGTCCCTTAACTTGTAGCGCACCTAATTTTTTTTTGATAAAACAAACAAAAAGAAAGTTAGTAAAACTAAGAAAAAAATGCAATAACAAAAAACAACTAACACCAATTGCCAATCCCGCAAACGCCTAAAAAACTTGTTGCGTGTAATAAGTGCTACGCAAATTTGCAAGTATACAAGTCGCAAGTAATAAAGTGATATGAGTATCGAGTATCGTCTCCATTGAGGATTTGTTTGGGCCACTTTGCTTAAGTTATCTGCCTTTGTGAAAATAAAAACACAATTGATAATAGAGGTTTTAATTAACGAGAAAAGTAAAAGCAATAAACTAAAAGAATAGATGAAAGAAAAGAGAGAATAGGCCAGGTTATCGTGAGTTGAGGTGTGATAGCCGATTGATCGTCTTGGTAAAAGAGTGCAAGGGCAACTCAGTTGCCGTGGCAACTTGCACAACGGGGTTGCCTTGGCAACTAATCGATGGTTGCCCGGGCAACTAGTCGGGCAACTACTTGGGCGCCCGGGCAGCAACTTCAAGGTTCGGCGGAGCGTTCTTCAATGGTTTCTTCTTATCCCTAAGTCGAAACTCTAGCTACTTGTGCATGCTTTGATAATACATCCTCGCGTGAATCAAGGGTGAACAACAACCAATCTTGCGCTCCTCTTAGCCGCTGAAATCCTTAACTTATTCCTAAGCCGGATTAATCTTCACCATCAATAGATTGAATAAAGACCATACTCATTCGTTTCTTGAATCTAACTCTCCCGATATTAGATAAATAGATGAAGTTACGAGATCCTCTCCCAATTCACTGCAAAACAAGAATAAGAACCAAGAATGAGTAAACCTTGAATTAAAAGTGCAAACTCTTATTACCTAAACAAAATCGAATTGTTTTTCACAACAACAAAACACAATAACCCCAACCAATCAAGTTAGTTCATGGTTGGGTTCAAAAGATATACAAAGAATAATCCCCAAACCATGAATCTAATGGAAGTAAAGAAGAAGAAGAAATCGAACTCTCTCCCTCCTTGCTATCTTGTCGAAATCTCTTCCTTCTTGCCCTTTGGAGTTGTCGAAAATCCTCTCCTCTTACTCTCCATGGAATTGTCGAAATCTCCTTCTTATTTATAGGGCTAGGCCAAAGTCATTCTTTGAGGAGGAGTTTAAGTTGGAATTAAATTATCTTTAAAGAATATAATTCTTTATTATAATTGTATTCCTACTAGAACTTCTCCTATCTTCTTGGAATTTAATTCTTCTTTAATCTCTGCATGGAAATCAAATTCCTTTGGGTTTGGGCTTTGCTCCACGTCATCTTGGGCTTGTCTAGTCATCAATTTCGACTACCATATCACCTTTTTGCTCTTTGTCGACAATTGCCATGGCAACTGGCTCAAGCGTCTCCTTCATGCATTGCCCTGGCAACTAGCTTGGTGTCTCCTTCATGCATTGCCCTGGCAACTAGCACTAGCCTTGCTTTGGCAAGTGATCCTGCACACACACAAAAATACACCAAAGCAAGATTTTTCCACAAAAATCACCAAGTTATGTAATCAAGCTCAACGGTGGAAAGAAACATGAATTAATGCATGAATAACTAACTATGCAACTAATATGAGCTTAAGTCTAACAACAATATGAGTAAAAAGGGTAATAAAAATAGTACTTTTGAACACTTATCACGCCCCCAAACTCAAACTATTGCTTGTCCTCAAGCAATGCAAACTAACAATTACCGCCAAGACTTTAATCATCAAAGACATGCTTCAAACTTGAATTCAAACTCGGAATCGTGGCACAAAGTATGATCACCTTTTAATTTTTCGGATAACACAAAAATTACCCGGAACCAAACTATAGTGCTCGTGACAATGTGTGTGCGTAGTTGTGTACAAGTTGATTTTTAAGATTCTATGTGAATAGTAGGCTTTTATCAATTTAATTACTGGGGCATTTATTTTAATTTTCACTAGAGCCAATTTGGGCACCTCTAGTAAAGTAATCAATTTCTCATTTTATTTTAGTCAACTAGAGCCAATTTCGGGCACCTTTAGCGTTTTAATGTGCATTAACTACTAGAGCAGTTTGGGCACCTCTAGCAAGAAAGTGCATTTACTACTAGAGCTAGGTTTCAGGCACCTCTAGCAAGAATTTAACTTTTAATTTTCAAATTTACCCAAATTTTAAGCAACCTAAGTTCACTAAGTTTCTTTCAATCAACAAGCCACAACCGTGTAAAAAAAATTCAGCATCATAGTAAAATTCTAAGTTCTTTTCATGTAATCCTAAAATTAAAGGTTCTTTCAATTAAGTGCAGTGGCAAAAATTCATCATTGGATATTCAACAAGTCTTAAGCAATTAAATCAAATTAAAGGCATGGCAAGTAACATATGCAACCATATGTGATTGCTAAAGATGAATGCAACTAAACATGAAACTAACTAGAAACCAACACCCCCCAAACTCGAGAGAAGCATTGTCCTCAATGCACGTAAAAGTGAAACAAAATTTAAAAGAAACTAAATGAAATGAGTTAGTCAGAGAGGTCGTCACCTCGAGTGATGAGTTTTCTTCGTGCCGTTTGCTTGATTCAATTTCCGGTCAGTGGTTGAATGCTTGTGGCTGGTACCGTGTGAATAGCATTGCCTTGATTTGGTCCATGTTTGCCGATGCAGGTTTACTTGCATGTGCATCAGTAGTTGCCGAAGCCATTGTTGTTGCCTGGGCATCGCTAGTTTCTGTTGTGGTTGCTGTGGCGAGTAGTCGGCAGTAAATTTCCTTATCATGGTGGTTGTGAGTCTTGTTGTGGAAAAGAAAATAATGAAAACCTAGAAACTAAAGATAATGAAGAAAAATAAAATATCTCCTAAAAATAAAAATGAAAATAAAAAGAAAAATAAAATATTGAAAGGAGAGCATGCTCAGGCATCTCCTAAAGTGACCACTTCTAATGTTACTGCCTATCTGAGAAAACTTGAGGAGAGTCGTTTCCGGTACTTCTTATAGTCCATCCGTACCCTCCATCGGGTTACAATATTGCCCAAAAAGAGTTGGGCCAATGTGCTCCCAGCTACTCCCTTTTGCATTACCATGGTGGATGTGTCTTTCTTCTTTGTTCGCTTGTAGTCCATGTATACTCTCCACCTTGCTACTATTCCCGAAGGCACAAATATATTAATAGGAAAAATTATATCCATTCTCAACCATTCAATTACCTCATTCTTGTCGACTTCTATCATGGTTGGATGTAGCCTTTGTTGTCGTGGCAATTGTTGCTCAAGCCAATTGCCGTGGCAATCGTTGTCAAATTTTGTTTTAAGTCAAGGGAATAATCAATTTTCTCAAGAGCTTTATGAATCCAAACACCTTTTTCTTTTGGCCTCTCAAACATCTCCATCAGTAGAGATTTGATGGCTTCAAATCTACCAACCTCGGTTCCTCAAGACATACCCGCAATGGACGAGGTGAGTTTTAAAGAATTCAAAAGGTTCAACTATTACCCCGCTCATATTCCATTGGCAAAGTATTATCATCTCGTTGATCTTGCATGTGGTCGAGTAATTGCCGTAGCAATTGTAGATGAGAGCAATCTACACATTCCTCGCTTCAACATTAACGTTATAACTTTATGGGCATCGGGTTCCTCGAATTTGCTGTAGTATTGTTGTTCTCAGCTTCACCGAGTGTTGTCGCGGCATTGCTCATTCAGGCTCCTCAATCATTGCCGAGGCAATTTGTTGTTCAAGCTCATCATGTGTTGGGCAGTCTCTCTCATTGGCATCCTCTTGACTTTGAGGTTCTAGTTGTTCCTCACACATCGGAGAGATTTCTTTGTATTGCTCCTTATCCTCTTGCCTTGGGACGTCAAGTATCCCTAGGAATGAATTGTTGGTGCATGTTATCCATGACATATGTGGATCTCCCCAATTGATCTTGAATCCCCTAAGGTTGCATCCCACCGAGCTATCCTCGTATCCATAGATTTTGATAGTTCTCGAATCTCTTCAATTGATCCGTCAAGTCTAGCCAAGGAAGCTAGTAACGTTTCCTCCAAGGAATTGGAATGCTCTTGAAAAAGACTACATTGCCATGGCATATCTATTGTCGCGGCAAAATTGTTATGGTAAAATTTTTTTTGAGCTTTTTGACCATACCATGAAGAATTTTGCTGCTGGTTCCCTCTATGGTCCTCCATGTAGTTATATGCACCGAAAATGTGAGGGCAATTTTCAAACACATGATGTTCTCCACACATAGCACAAGATTTTTCCACGGTATAAGTTCTTTGGGCTTTTCTCGGTTGGTATAGGTAATCATCAAAGGGTGCAAGAAAATCTTGATTGGATTGATTCATATCCTCCAACATCATTTCTCGAATAGATTGGCTTTTATTTCCCGACATGTTGATGTCCCTTAACTTGTAGCGCACCTAATTTTTTTTGATAAAACAAACAAAAAGAAAAGTTAGTAAAACTAAGAGAAAAAAATGCAATAACAAAAACAACTAACACCAATTGCCCATCCCTGGCAACGACGCCAAAAACTTGTTGCGTGTAATAAGTGCTACGCAAATTTGCAAGTATACAAGTCGCAAGTAATAAAGTGATATGAGTATCGAGTATCGTCTCCACAGGGATTTGTTTGGGCCACTTTGCTTAAGTTACTGCACTGTGAAAATAAAAACACAATTGATAATAGAGGTTTCAATTAACGAGAAAAGTAAAAGCAATAAACTAAAAGAATAGATGAAAGAAAAAGAGAGAATAGGCCAGGTTATCGTGAGTTGAGGTGTGATAGCCGATTGGATCGTCTTGGTAAAAGAGTGCAAGGGCAACTCAGTTGCCGTGGCAACTTGCACAACGGGGTTGCCTTGGCAACTAATCGATGGTTGCCTGGGCAACTAGCTGGGCAACTACTTGGGCGTCTGGGCAGCAACTTCAAGGTTCGGCGGAGCGTTCTTCAATGGTTTCTTCTTATCCCTAAGTCGAAACTCTAGCTACTTGTGCATGCTTTGATAATACATCCCTGCGTGAATCAAGGGTGAACAACAACCAATCTTGCGCTCCTCTTAGCCGTTGAAATCCTTAACTTATTCATAAGCCGGATTAATCTTCACCATCAATAGATTGAATAAAGACCATACTCATTCGTTTCTTGAATCTAACTCTCCCGATATTAGATAAATAGATGAAGTTACGAGATTCTCTCCCAATTCACTCGCAAACAAGAATAAGAACCAAGAATGAGTAAACCTTGAATTAAAAGTGCAAACTCTTATTACCTAAACAAAATCCAATTGTTTTTCACAACAACAAAACACAATAACCCCAACCAATCAAGTTAGTTCATGGTTGGGTTCAAAAGATATACAAAGAATAATCCCCAAACCATGAATCTAATGGAAGCAAAGAAGAAGAAGAAATCAAACTCTCTCCCTCCTTGCTATCTTGTCGAAATCTCTTCCTTCTTGCTCTCCATGGAATTGTCGAAAATCCTCTCCTCTTGCTCTCCATGGAATTGTCGAAATCTCCTTCTTATTTATAGGGCTAGGCCAAAGTCCTTCTTTGAGGAGGAGTTTAAGTTGGAATTAAATTATCTTTAAAGAATATAATTCTTTATTATAATTGTATTCCTACTAGAACTTCTCCTATCTTCTTGGAATTTAATTCTTCTTTAATCTCTGCATGGAAATCAAATTCCTTTGGGTTTGGGCTTTGCTCCACGTCATCTTGGGCTTGTCTAGTCATCAATTTCGACTACCATATCACCTTTGCTCTTGTCGACAATTGCCATGGCAACTGGCTCGACGTCTCCTTCATGCATTGCCCTGGCAACTAGCTCGGCGTCTCCTTCATGCATTGCCCTGGCAACTAGCACTAGCCTTGCTTTTGCAAGTGATCCTGCACACACACAAAAATACACCAAAGCAACATCTTTTCCCGCAAAAATCACCAGGTTATGTAATCAAGCTCAACGGTGGAAAGAAACATGAATTAATGCATGAATAACTAATTATGCAACTAATATGAGCTTAAGTCTAACAATAATATGAGTAAAAAGGGTAATAAAAATAGTACTTTTGAACACTTATCACTGTGCATCAATGGTATATTTGAGGGATCCCAGCCCAGCAGGTTTCTGAAGGGAATACGTCCATGCTTTCTTGGAAAAATCTTGAACAACTGGACATCTAAAGATCTTCCCTTAGTCTTTAAGAATAAAACAGAGTAAATGCCAAGAACCACCTCATATTTTTCCCGCGAGTATGAGGGATTATCTGTAAAGGGCTATTATGTAAGTTTACTTTCAATAAAGATGCTTTCATTGTGATTCTCAAATGGAAAACATGTTTCTTGTTTTTCTTGCATCATTTATATTATTATTTTCCTTACAAGTCTTCAGCTATTAATTGTATGAATGATTCTGAACCCAATCCCAAATTAGATTTTGAGCGACCAGAGTGTTCAATAGAAGTTAATGAGGTTGAAGATGAGTCAGAATGTGAAATCCCTAACGAATTACTGAGGTTGGTTGAAAAATAAGACAAACAGATCTTACCTTACAAGGAAGGGAAAGAAATTTTGAATCTGGGCACAGAAGAAGTTAAAAATGAGGTGAAGATTGGTGCTGCTTTCTCGCCAGAAATGAAACAAAAGTTGGTCGATTTGTTGCGAGAGTTTAAAAATATCTTCGCTTGGTCTTATCAAGATATGCTAGGACTAGATACAAATATAGTGGTACACAAGTTATCGATAAATCCAGAATGCAAATCGGTTCAGCAAAAGCTTAGAAGATTAAGACCGAAAATGGTATTAAAAAGCAAGGAAGAGGTACAAAAACAAATTGATACTGGTTTCCTCAAGGTGGTGCGATATCCAGAATGGGTGGCTAACATAGTTTTGGTACCAAATAAAGATGGAAAAGTAAGCATGTGTGTTGATTACAGAGATTTGAATGGTGCAAGTCCAAAGGATAATTTTTCTTTGCCTCAGATAGATATTCTGATGGATAACACATTAGGACATTCATGGTTCTCTTTCATGGATGGTTTTTCAAGATATAATCAAATAAAGGTGAATCTAGAAGAAATGGACAAAACAACATTCATAACCTTGTGGGGAACATATTGTTACAAAGTAATGCCCTTTGGAATAAAGAATGTTGGGGCAACATACTAGCGGGCCATGGTAACTCTCTTCCATGACATGATGCAAAAAGAAATTGAAGTGTATGTAGATGACATGATCGCCAAGTCCCAGACTGAAGAGGAGCATATTCAGAATTTGAGGAAATTATTTCAAAGATTGAGGAAGTATCAGTTGAAGCTCAATATGAATAAACGTACCTTTGGAGTTACGTCTACAAGGCTCCTAGGCTTTGTGTTAAGCAGAAAAGGAATTTAAATTGATCCAGACAAGGTGAAAGCAATTCAGAATCTTTCACCCCTTGTTCACAAAAAATGTTTGAGGTCTTCTGGGAAGATTGAATTATATTTCTCGGTTTATTTCTCAATTGACTTATAAATATGATCCAATCTTCAAGTTGCTTCAAAAGAATAACCCATGCAAATAGGATGAGGAATGTCAAGAAACACTGGATAGGATAAAAAAATATCCGATGAATGCTCCAATTCTAGTAGCGTCGGTTCTGGATAGACCATTTATTCTTGACCTGATGGTTTATGAGAATTTGATGGGATGTGTGCTGGGGTAACTTGATGATACAAGAAAGAAAGAGCCATTTATTACCTGAGCAAAAAGTTTACAGAGTGTGAAGTACAATACCCACCATATCAAAAGTTATGCTGTGCCTTGTTCTGGGTAACTCGTATACTTAGACAATATATGCTATACCACACTACTTGGTTGATATATCGTCTTGATCTATTGAAATTCTTGATGGAAGCACCAGCTCTGATCGGAAGATTGACTCGATGACAAATATTGTTATTGAAATTTAACATTGTGTATGTAAGCCAGAAAGCGATAAAAGGAAGTGCAATAGCAAATTTCTTGGATATTCGCGCTTCAGAGGGTTATGAGCCCCTGAGTTTCAATTTTCTAGATGAGGATATGATGAATATCTCCTCAGAAGAAAATGAAACTATAGAGAGTGAAACCTGGAAATTATACTTTGACAGAGCAGTTAGTGCCCTGGGACGTGGGATTGGAGCAGTGTTGATTTCCCCAGACAATACACATTATCCTTTCACAAGTAAGCTGGAATTCATGTGCACCAACAACATGACAGAATATGAAGCTTGTGTTATGGGTTTGCGAGCCGCTATTGAAAGGAAAATAGAGATTTTGAAGGTATACAGAGACTCTGCATTGGTGATTTACCAACTCTATGGAGAATATGAAACAAAGGATGCAAAGTTGATTGAATACTGAAAGTTGATCCTTGAGTTAATGAAAGAGTTTAAAGAAGTTACTTTCACTCACCTCCCTAGGAAAGATAATCAAATGGTTGATACCCAAGCTACATTGGCTTCAGTATTTCTAGCAAATAAATCAGAAGATAGAATGCCACTTGAAATGCAGAGCTACGAAGCTTATACTCATTGTTACAACATAGAAGAGAAGGCAGATGGTAACCAGTGTTTTTATGATATTCTGCAATACATTAAATTCCAGACTTATCATAGAAAGGCAAACGATAATGATAAAAGGACAATAAGAAGAATGGCTACAAGATATGTGCTTGATGGTGAAGTCCTGTATAAAAGGGGCAAAGATCAGATATTGTTAAGATGTGTCAATGCTCGAGAAGCCAGAGGTATCTTGGCAGAGGTACATGATAGAATATGTGGAACACATGCCAATGGCTTTTTGATAGCCCAGAAAATTATGAGATATGGATATTATTGGCCGAACATAGAAGGAGACTGCATTGCGTATGCCAAGAAATATCACAAGTGTCAGGTATATGCAGACAAAATAAATTCCCCACCAATACCTCTTTATACAATGAATTCACCATGGCCTTTTGTTGTCTGGGACATGGATGTCATTGGTTAGATTTATCCCAAAGCTTCTAATGGACATCGCTTCATCCTTGTGGCCATTGATTATTTTACCAAGTGGGTAGAAGCAACCTCCTATGCTAATATCACAAGATTAACAATTTGCAAGTTTTTAAAGAAAGAGATTATTTGTTGTTATGGACTACGTGAAAGAGTTATTACTGATAACGCCACTAATTTCAACAATAAGGTAATGGCGGAAGCATGTGAGCATTTCAAAATTATGCATCACAATTCTGTAACTTATCGCCCAAAGATGAATAGTGCAGTGGAGGCAGCAAATAAGAATTTTAAAAAAATCATAGCAAAGACGATAGATACTTACAAAGATTGGCATGATAAATTGTCCTTTGCTTTGTTTGCGCATCAAACTTTAGTGCGAACTTCTACTGTGGCAACACTGTATTCTTTGGTATACGAAATAGAGGCAGTACTGCCAGTTGAGGTGGAAATTCCATCTCTTCAAGTTTTTTCTGAAGTAAAATTGGATGAAAATAATGGGTACAGACTTGATTTGATCAGTTTAATCTTATTGAAGAAAAGAGGTTGAAAGTCCTATGTCACAATCAAATGTACCAGAAGAGAATGATTCAGGCTTATGATAAGAAGGTTCAACCCAGAGAATTCCTAGAGGGTAATATAGTGTTAAAAAAGATCTTGCCGATACATCTTTCGTGGGAAATGGATGTCTAATTGGGAGGGACCTTATGTTGTCAAAAAGGTCTTCTCTGGAGGAGCGTCGATTTTAACTGAAATTGATGGTGAAGAGTTGCACAAGCCAGTGAACTCCGATTTAGTTAAAAAATATTACGCTTGAAGAATGAAAAGAAAAAAAAAAAGAAAACCGGAGTGGAAACCCAAAAAGGGCGCTTCGCAAAATAAAATATCTAAGGTGAAAACCCAAAGGGCAGCTCAGATGTGTTGTGATTAGGCATCAGGCAATTAAAGCCTCTCGGATACCCGATATTTTGGGAGGGATTTCACATCTATAAACATCTCGACAACGTTGAAGTCTGTTGGAAAAGGGTTCAAGCTCAAAGCTATATTTGGTCGAAAGGGTTGCTGAATCCTTCATACTATAGATGCCCGAAGATTTGACTTTGTTTCTTTATTTTTGTTGTTTCAGTTTGCCATGACTATTTCAAAAAATCTATTGTATTCCCATTTATAAGCTTCAATAAAATTTATGAATTCTCTTCCGAGCTTTCTTTTTATTTCCAAAGCATAATGAAAGTAGATTAGCATAATTCATGAAAAACATATAATTTCTTGGTATTATTGTGTTTTAAAGGATGCATATGAACTTTAGCACTCCAGGTTATTGAAGAGGAGTGTATAAAGAGAAGATTGAGTAGAATGTTGTTCTAGTAGAAATAGAGACGAAGGAAATAAAGGAATGCATGAATCAAGCAGCATCTGAACAAGTTGGAGTGACAGAGAAATGAGCAAAAGGGTAGATGTGAAAAATTAAGGTGAAAACCTGAAAGGACGCCAAAAAAGAAGAAAGAAAGAAGAAAGAAAGAAGGAAAAAGAAAAAAGAAAAAAAGAAGAGAAGAAAAACAAAAAGAAGAAAAAGAAAAAGAAAAAGAAAAAAAGAGGTGAAAACCCGAAAGGTTGTAAAAAAGAAAAAAAAACAAGGTGAAAACCCAAACGGGCGCTTTGAGAAAAGCAATCTAAAGTGAAAACCTAAAAGGACGCTTTAGAGCACAGGAATAGAAATGCAGAAAAGTGGTTTGGAAGGCTAATTCTGAATGTGTGATGAAGTGTCAGACCAGACCGAGAATTAGTGAAGGAACATAAATAAGAAAAAGACAGATTGGTTACTCAAAAAGCAAAAATTCATATATAGAAAATAGGGTCATACTAACCTTTATTTAAGAAATTTAATCTGTTTTGACAGGAATTTAGCAAAGAATGAAGAATTCCTAATGAGAATAATTTGCCTAGAAAAGAATGAAGAATTCCTAATGAGAAGGATTCACCCAACAAGGAATGAAGAGCTCCTAATGAGAAGAGTTCGCCATATAGTTCCTAATAAGAAGAACTCGTCCAGTGAAGAAGGAAAAACTCATAATGAGAAGAGTTCACCCTTTTGAAGAATGAGGAAGTTTATAATGAGAAAAGCTTACTTATTCGATGCCTTTACAGAGAAGCAAACTAGTGTTTTTCAGAAGAACGATGAGTTCCTAATGAGAAGAGCTTGCTTGTTCGATACCTTTGTAGAGAAGTACATCAGCATTACCATGAAGAATGAATGGGTTCCTATTTAGAAGAGCTAGTTAAAACTTTGAGGTTAGCCTTAACAGAAGGATTGAAGAGTTCCTAATGACAAGAACTTGATCAAGCTTTCTAGAGAGGAAGAAGAGAAGGTGTGATGGTCAGATGATTTGGGTCAAATTCGTGTATTTTCAATCTTTATCTTATTCTTGTTTCACAGCAATGGGTAAAGAGAGGCAGCTGTAATACCCGAATTTTGACCGGGCTATATAAATAAATAAATAAATAATAGTATAAATAAACCCAAATATAACTAAGTAATAGTCCATATACAGTCTAAATGTCCATTTACAATGTTAAAGCCCAATTGAAAATCCAAAACCCATTATAGCTTATTTTTTCCCGCCCATTTGTTTACACAATCCAATTGCGTAAAAAGGCCCAACAAGCACATTTGTGTTTCTTTATCCCGTCCAAATGGCCACATGGCATCCTGCCATTAGCCCGTCCGAGCCTTACATGGATTGAGATCCCTCTCCCCACCAGCTGTCAATAACCAATTAGCCCTAACGTCAGCACTGACCCCTGCTATAAATAGAGAGAGAAATTAAATTCAAATAATAATGATGCCAATAATGAATAGTAAATGAAGTAATAATTGGAGAGAGGAAAAGCCGAAGAGTCTACCTGAAGCTGGAAAGTCACCTAGAATTTGAAGGCTTGCCGGAGAAGACAACCGAACCGTCGCCGAAGCTTGCCGAGGAAGTTTTTCGTCCTTTTCGTTATTTTATGCAAATAAAAATACAAAAAAAACATTAGTTATGTTTTTTTAAAACAAATAATAATAAAAATAATAAAAATAGAAATACAAAAAATAAAAAAATAAAAAGTTGCCGGAGTTCGTTTCTGGTCACTGGAAAGGTTCGAAAAGGTCATCAGAGTTAAAAATGAGTGGATATGGTTTGGTTCAGGAAGATCTAGGTTATAGGTTGGGGAACAAGGGTGGTTCTATTGAACCGGGCATACATTTAGGTTTAGGGTTCAAAAATAAGGATTTTATGAGTTTTTAGGGTTTTGGACGGTGGCGGACGATAGCCGAAAATTGCCCTGTGGTAGCTGAAAATCGCACCACGATAGTCGGCGAACATGTTTGGATAGTCAGAGGTCGGTGGTTTTGGATTTAGGGGCGGAGTGTGCGGTGGAGAGTGGTCAGAGTTCATTGTGTTCATCCGTTTTTGGATAGCACAGATGAATATTCATCTGAAAATGAGTGTTTTGATCTTTATTCGGGTCAGCCTGGGATCCGCGTCATTTTATTCGGGTTGACTCAAGATACGCGTCATTTTAAATAATTTGTTTAAATTAGGGTTTCGGTCCTTAGAACTTTGATATTTAATTCATTTTAGTCCTAAATCTCAATAAAATTCAAAATTAAAGTTTTTTAATTCAATTTGGTCCTAATTTATTTGTTTAAGTTTAATTTAATTTTTTTAAATTATTAATTGTATGTTGCTTATATTTAAATTGGACATGTAGTATATCTTGATAGACAAGTAATACACTTAGAATTAGTTAATTATTAGAGCCTTTAACTATTAGGTTCTTTAATTATGATCAAATAATTAAATTAGGAAGAGTGATAATAGTAATTAAATATATATTAAATAGAAACTGTAAGATTCAAATTTGGATGGTGTTCCATTTCTTGCAATGGGGTGTTATCTCAACATTGGTCTTAATGAGGTATAATTAATATATATTTCCACTTATAATTGAATGTTGACTTAGATAATTATTAGAGCATTAATTAGGTTAGTACTTTAATTGATTAGTAAATGACAAATTAATTAAGGAATATTATAAGAAATTTAGAGGTTCTAATATGGACGGTATTCAAGCAATTGGTATTTTCTCATAATGGCCTTTAAATTTAATAATATCCATAGTTTAAATAATTCAATTAACTATAGCCCCTTTAAGTTAGAACTTAAAATGAACAAGATAATAGTGAATCATGCATACAAACCTTTTATATTGGAAATTCATTTTTGAATATGAATAGGGGCGCCACTTAACGGGGTGCTTTTAATCTCATATTTGGATAAAAATAAATTTCCTTATAAAAGGATATCTCCATTTGGAATTTAAATTCATTTAATAATTATGAGTTAAATTAAATTCAAATAATTATTCGAAATACCAAAATGCCACGTAAAATTAAGGTACTGATAATGGCCGTTCGTGGGGGTGCTAATCCTTCCCCACACGTAACCGACTCTCGAACCCAATTTTTAAGAAATGAATTTCTGGTTTGTTTTTACGGTGTCTGGTCTACTTCGAAGTGATCGGTGGCAACTCCAATTGTTTTTTTAAGAAATAAAAGGTATAATTCGATTTAAAAATAAATTAATTGATTTTCCAAAATAAAAATAAAATGGGCCAAAATCAAATGAATAAAAAGGGTTAATTTTTTTTCAAAGGATCAATCGTCAAGCTATTTTTACACATGATTTCAAAAATGGTCGCGACAAATATATCTTCATATCTGAAGCAAATAAGGGGAATAAATGGAAGAGATATAAAAATTATAGAGAATAGATAAACGAAAAGAAAAGAAAGACAAACCTAGAAGTAAATGAATGGAAGATATATACCCAATCATTGCCGCCGATTGAGAGATGCCGGTGTCGTGCCGACAAGGGAGACTGTTTTGGATTGAGAGTGTAGCGACTATTTTTTTCGAAACGCTACAAAAAATTATAAAAAACTTATTTGAGGGGATTCCCGCTTTTATTATTTTAAAAAAGAGAGTTCTTTGAAAACTCGTATTTTGAAAACATGGAGTCGCCACCGGTCACTTGGATAAGGTAGACTGGACTCCGAAAACAAACCAGAGATTTTAAAAACTTTGGTTCGGGAGTCGGTTACGGATGGGAAAGGGTTAGCACCCCTACACCGCCCAAAATTGATACCTAACGGGTTCGTATCATATTTATTAAGAAAAATAAAAATGCAATTTGATTTAATAATTAATTCCTAGAATGTATGGTTCAAATATTAAATTTGCCTCAATATCCCCTGTACCAAAGGAGATGACACCTGGAGACCGGGCTGACACTCCCACTAGAATTCCGGAATCAAAGGCCTAAAACTACATACAACATAATAAATGCATGGACATGGCATTAATTCAAATGCATAAAAAACTCATAGTCTGCGGTACCAAAAGAGATGACACCCAGAGATCCGGGATGCCACTCCTAACTGAATAGCGAGACCCTAAAAACTAAATCTAACATACAAAATATATCTATTATAAAAATATGCCAATAATTAAAAATATAATCAAATAAACTATATATTACCATATATCTAAACCAATATTAAATTAAAATAAATACAAAGATAAGGATCAAATTTTTACCCCACTAGAAGCTTGAAATGAAAAACTTCGACGACCCCCATTGAGATCTCCATACCCTCAAGTCATGGTTCAAAAACTAACTTGATTAGACCACAAAAAGACCCCCAATCAAATACTGGATCGAACTAGCTAGGGCCGAGAGCAATGCCCTCTACCCCTAGTAAGCCTTGCTCGGGCTGCCGGCTCCCATATTTTGGGTGCCATTGCTTGGCTCCATACTTCCCCCTGCGTTTTATAGGCAATGCAAGGGGGTAGGGTGGTGTGGCTCAAGATGAGCCACGTGCTTTACCTTTTTTTTACTTTTTGTTTTTTTTTTAAAATTGTATATATATATATTACTTTATTATTATTATATATTTTTTGTTTTTTTACTTTTTTTGACTTTTTATATTGATTTTATATTAATAATATTACTATTTAAATAATACTAAAACCCAGACAAAAATGAGTGATTACAGCTGCCTCTGTTTGCTTGTTCTTGTGAAACGAGAACAAAGCAAAGATCATTAGCACTTATTTTGTCCTATTTCTTTGTCCTTGGCATCGGAATCACAGGTTCTTTTGGAACTTTCCGCTCTTCTTTGGACAACTCTTCAAGCTTCTAAATGGAGGATTCATTGGGGAAGACAAAATCTTGAAATCAGAAATTTGAGGTCACAAGTTTCTCTTTTCTTCTGACCGGTTCCTTGGAAAAGCAAATTCTCCTATATAGAATTTTAGCTTGTCCTCAGTAAAGTCTTTTGGCTGCAAGTCCTTCCTATATAGAACTTTTCGCCTTCAACTATCAATGTTGTAGGTTCTCCCTATATAAAGCCTTTTGTGTATTGAATTTTTCAAACTGAGTGTTCTCCCTATATAGAACTTCTAGTCTTGAAATCCTGAAGCATTAGTTTCTCCTATATAAAACTCTTTGCTTCAAAGACTTTTGAGGTACAACTGATAAGTGTGTAAAAATACTATTTTTCCTACCCTTTTTACTCACATTATTGTTAGACTTAAGCTCATTTTAGTTGCATTTGTAGTCATTCATGCATAAGTTCGTAGTTTCCTAGTTCAATGTGCTTGGCCATGCATTTTATTACTTTTTGTAGAAAGAATGCTGCTCTTTTGCTTGTTTGTGTGCAGGACGAATTGCCGAGCCAATTGCCGAAGTCTGCCATGGTGTTGAAGAGATCAAAGCGGTTAGGATTTCCAACTGCCCAATTCAAATTCAAATGCAGAGGATAAATCCCTAATTTTTATTTATTTATCAACTACATTATCTATCACATTTGAAATTCAAAACGAAAGCCCTATCTCTACCAAAATCTCACACAACAAACTCTCATCCACACCTATTTAAAGGATCGAAACACAAGTGGATTGGGGAGAGGAAATTGGGAGGAACGGTTCGTGAGAGAGATCGAAAGAGAGAGGCTAATTGTGGGAGGAGTGATCGAATTGAGGAATTCATATCCTCTCTTCCTTCATTGTTGTAATTGCACATCACCTTTCACGTTGGGGAAATATTTCTTTGTATTTTCTTTTCACCTGACCATGAACTAAATTAGATGGTTTGGGTTATTAGGTTTTGAGAGGTTTTTGTATGGTTGATTCGTGGGAAGGAATCACACTAATGAAGTGACAGCCATTAGAGGTTCCTCAACCGAGTCGATTTCCAAACATTACAAGAGTTGATGGAGATCGACGGACTGAATTGAATCTAGGTTTCCCAACATTACGAGAGCTGAAGGAAATCAATTCCCTCTTGAACCAAGTTTTCAGAAGGTGACAAAGTGAAGGAGCTTGGCGACAGGGAGAATTTCAAACGGCTAACAAGATTTCAAGGAATGACGGTGTTCATTATTGGTAAAGTAACGTGTGACAGACGTATCACCAATATTTGTGCCAGCGTCAGCCCTTCAAGTTAGAGATAACATGAAGGCAGTGTAGAACACTCTATTGAGCATTGGAGACACAATTGACTTGCCACGACATCGCACTTGCCACAACAATTAACTTTCCAGGGTAACCACTTGCTGAGAAGAGTCCTACTCCGACTCAACCACTTGCAATTGCATTTCACTGGTCACAGAGAGTCCTACTTCCAACAACTACTTGCCTGGGCAATTACTTGCCACGACAATCTACTTGCCTTAGCATTTCACTTGCCTCTGGCATTCAACTTGCCAAAGCAACTCATCCGGCATACTCTCAATCCTGATAATCCAACCAATTCTCTCATTGATTACTTTCTTTCCTTTACAATCTTTATTTATTTGTTTTATTTTTTCTATCACTATCTATCATCATAACTATTCTCTTATTTCAGTGCAAGGAGTTAAGAGTCCAAGTCCTTCAGACTAGTCCCTGTGGAGACTATACTCTATACTTATCACTTATTACTTGCGACGTGTTCACTTGTACATTTACGTAGAACTCAAAACATGCAACAAGTTTTTGGCGCCGTTGCCGGGGACTGGCAATTGCAACTTTACCTTTAATTCTTGAATTATTTTTTTCTTTATTTTTATTTTGCTATTTTTGTCAAGTGGCTAACACCCTTTGGTTTTACATCTGTGTATGACTAGGGCAAGACCGACAACACAAGACTATCCACTTGAACCTGAGATTGAACGTGTGCTCCGTAAGAGAAGAAGAGAACTACGCACAGTTATAGAAGATCCAATTGCCAATGGCAATTAGAATAGCGCGGTAGGAGGCAATACATCCGTAGCAGATCAACCAGTTCGAGTACAGAATAGACCCATTCGAGATCACTTACTACCAGACCTTGGTGATCTCAGTCCAGGAATTGCTACTCTTGAGATTCAAGCAGCAAACTTTGAATTGAAGCCCATAATGTTCAATATGATAAATTCAATTGGGCAATTTGGTGGCTCAGCAAGCGAAGATGCCAGGAAACATCTAAGATCTTTCTTAAAAGTTTGTAATTCTTTCAAACAACAAGGAGTCCATGAGGATGTCCTTAGACTTAGACTTTTTCCCAATTCACTGTGGATAAGGCAAGAACATGGTTCAACAGCATATCACTAGGCACTCTATAATCTTAGACAGATCAATGTCGAAGTTTCCTTGTTAGGTACAATTCTACTAGCATGGTAGATAAATTGCGTAATGATATCACTTCTTTCCATCAAGCAGGTGAAAAATCTATGTATGATGCTTGGGGTTGTTACAAAGAGCTTCTTCGCAAGTGTTTCATGCACAAATTTTGAGAATAGACTTAAGTTGTGATGTTCTACAATGGAGTCAACGCACCAACTAGGATGATGCTAGATGCCTCGACAAATGGAACACTCCTAGATAAATCACCAGGGGAAGCGTTTGATATTCTTGATAGACTTTCCAACAATGACTATCAATTTCCAACCGCTAGAAGGGGACATGCAAGGTGACATTCTATGGTAATTGAGCTTGATTCAACTGATGCCATCTCAGCACAATTGGCCGCAGTAACCAATATGGTTAAGAATCTATAGCGTCCCTACAACACACATGAGGTAAAGGTAGTAGATTCATCTTGTGATTTTTGTAATGATAACCATGATTCTTCTGAGTGTACATAGAACCCAGAAACCAGTTTTTACGTTGGAAACTACGATAGAAACAATAATCCATATTCCAACACATATAATCCGGGATGGAAGCAGCATCCAAACTTCTTATAGAATAAGCAGAATGGCTACAACAATGCATCTCGACAGAATACTGAAGCATCAAGATTCTGACAGAACATGTCACGGTAACAAAATCAATTACCGTAGCAACAATCAAGAGCTAGCTCTTTGGAAACCACTCTTAATGCTTTTATGCTTAAAACTGAATCTTAAATGGCTGAAACTAGCAAATTCACGAAAAGATAGACTCTTTTATGAACATGACTGAAATTTGGATGCAGAGTCAAGAATCAGCGATCAAATCACTGGAAACTCATGTTGGACAGTTTGCCTAAGCCCTAAGCACTAGGCCACAGGGAACCTTGCCCAACAATTCCCTAGTATGATGATATAGTGAATTTTATTGTAAATGGTATTTTACCTCATGATCTTTCTTATTAGGGAAATAAGCAGCTCCTACATAATGCTAAGCATTATTGTTGGGACGAGCCTCTTTTGTTTAAACAATATGCAGATCAGGTTATGAGAAGATACATTCCTGAGGAGGAGCAAAAAAATATAATCCAACAATGTCACTCGTCATCCTATGGAGGTCATTTTGGAGGAACTCGCACAACAGCAAAAGTCTTACAGTCAGATTTTTATTGGCCTACTCTCTACAAGGATGCTCATGAGTTTTACAAACAATATGATGTCAAAGAACCAAAAATATTTCAGGATGGCATGAGATGCCATTGTAGAACATCCTTGAGGTAGAATTGTTTGACGTTTGGGGGATTGACTTTATGGGGCCCTTTCTATCATCATATAGCAACCTTTACATTCTACTCGCTGTGGACTATGTGTCCAAGTGGGTTGAAGTAGTTGCAACCCCCAAAAATGATGCAAAAACTGTTCAAAGATTTCTACAAAAGAACATATTCTCACGATTTGGAGTGCCAAAGACAATTATCAGTGATGAGAGTAAGCATTTTGACAACAAACTTACTGCCAAAGTGTTGCTACGCTTTAGGGTTACCCATAAAACTGCCACAGCATATCACCCGCAAACCAATGGGACAGCCGAGATCTCTAACCGATAATTGAAGATTATTTTAGAGAAAGCTATTAATCCTTTACGTAAGGATTGGTCTGAGAGGTTAAATGATGCTCTTTGGGCTTACTGAACCGCATATAAGACACTCTTGGGCACGACTCCATATAGACTTGTCTACAGCAAAACTTGCCACCTTCCTGTAGAGATCGAGCATAAAGCTTATTGGGCCATCTCAACAATGAATATAGATTAGGAGAAAGTTGGACAGAAGCATTTGTTGGACCTGAATGAGATTGATGAACTCCAAGTGTCTGCCTGTGATAATGCCAAGCTATACAAGGAGAAAACAAAAAGATGGCATCATAAAAAGATTTTGCCAGGGTAATTGGTGCTTCTCTATATCTCTCGCCATAAACTTTTTCCAGGTAAACTTAAATCACGATAGATTGGACCATTCGAGGTGGTAAAACCCTACTCCCATGGTGCCGTTATGATCTGATCGATCAAGAATAGATCCGAGTTTAAGGTCAATGGGAAAAGATTAAAGCACTATTTGGAAGCTGACCGGCTCTTTTCAGTCGTATACCCAAGTGCAGGTTGTTGTCAAGTAATAATTCTCGGGAGTCCAAGATCGAATCCACATGGAAGTTTTGTTTAGAAATTACAAGATTATAAAAAAATAAAAAAAATCTGCAAAGAGAATAATTAATTAGAAAATAAACAACAATATTAATAAAAGAAACTGAGGTTTTGAGAATCGACTCTTGGTATTATACTAAGATTAATTTTTATTCTTCTTATTACTCAATTGAAGTCCATATGATGAAATGAAATCCAATCAGAAGGTCCTGCAATGAAAGTCCAAAGTCTATTGTCCAATGTCCATAATCAAAGTCCAAAGTGCAATAAACAATGTCCAAAAAATGCAAAAGGTATAGCATATGGTGTTATATGGATTGGTGCAATCAAAATTAATAAACAAGTCCAAGTGTTCATTATGCCAATTTGTTTTGTCTACAATAAATCAAGTTAATTATAACAAGCATTTATTGTGCCAACTTACTTGTCTATAATGAAGCAAGGTTCTTAATTTACTAACATGAATATTAGCCAACTGAATTTAACATCATATACTAATTTAACATGTTTTACTATACGTTGAGAATTTTAAACTAACCTTTAGTATATACCAAGAGCTTCATCCTTTCACCTCATCAACTTGACTTAGAAAGACACCATAACTTTAAGGAAAATAAAATTTGGTTTACAAAAACCAAACATAAGAAAGAAAAATAAAAGATGAAAGAAAGAAAAGTGATCTTGAATTTTTAACAACAAGGTTACAACCAAGATTCCAAGATGATTTACAAGGCAAAATTAAAGTCTATTTATAGGAAATTTATGATGCTAAATGCCAAAGGATGGTGGATGGAAATTCATCCACTTGAAACAAATCTTTGCATTATTTGATGATGACTTTGCATTACTCCGGTTTTCAGCATTTTGTGGGCATTTCCAGATTGATTTTGACTTCCCATATACTTAGAAAATGTAGTAGACTCAATAATCTTTCCAACAGCATCTCACGGGCCAATTTTCGAGTTCTGGAGCTCAAGTTATAGTCAAAACCCTGCAACATATTGAGTGCAGAATTTTAGTATGAGTTTATGGAGTCTATTTTCTCAATTCCAGCATTTGCCCAATTCTTTTCACCTTGGATCATATTTGGATTCAACTTCATTTGTGTCATAATTGCAATCACCAAATTCAACATATCCAAGCCTGCAATTAACAAAAAAATACAATTTATTAAAAATAACTGAAAACATAACAAAAATACTAAAACCACAACATATTTAAAATACAAACCACAAAATATGAAATAACTAAAAACTCACAAATTTCAATAAAACACTTAATAAATAATGCAAATGTTCATACTATAGATACTAAAATGAAACTATATTAATGACTCATCACACCCCCACAGTTACATTTTTGCTTGTCTCCAAGCAAACAAATCACCAATGCAAATGTAGATGCAGCCTAATATACTTTTGCGTCAACTGATGAGGAGAACATAAAGTTGTGAATGTAGAGTAAAATGTCAATGTTAAGAACTTAAATGTTTGAACATGGCCAAATAGAATGCGATTCATGACATAGATGGTCTCTAAAAGTTTTTCACAATCAAAAAGTGTAGGACAATGAAACTTTTGTGCTTATATGTGTGCAAATCACATGTGTGCAATCTCATCAGCACATTGGAAAAGTAATAAATAATAAGTGAACGGCTATCATGAATTAATTCATTATTCACCTTTATATATAATTAGTTCCAATATAATAGAGTCACCAAGTCTTTTTAATTGGCTTATAACAGGGCTTAGGTCAAGGTATGATATTTCAATGAGATTGACAACAATTGGCTTATCCTAAACTCAATTTACTTACGGATCAAAGAGAGCAAGAAGTATTAATTCCCATCTTCCCCTAGTGATCATCCAACTGCACCATTTTCCAAAATATTCCATATTTCTACATTACAAAAGGATAAAACATAAGTATTTTTTTCTCTTTTTCTTTTTTTACAAGACACTAGTATTATTATTTTTTTTATTTTTTCAATAAAGAGAAAATTTTTGTAGAAAAATAGAATTCCATGCTTTAATCCTTTTTATGTCTTTCTCCTGTTAAAATTTATCAACCTACCCCATTAATACTTATGCTCATAAAGATATGTCCGGTAAGTATTGAGCATCTAAAGCAAACAAAGGTAAGGTTGGAGATTTAAGCTCTGTAGGTAAAGATAAACAAAGAAATATTTGGTGAGTCAAGAAAAGGCTATAGGCTCAAAATCAGGTGTTCACGGGACATATTATATGGTTGGCTAAAAAAGGCTCAATCAATCCAAAAAATAAAGACTTAGATCGTCCCATATCATGCATTTGGAACTCTTATTATTATAAAAAATGAAATAATGAAATTTTTTATGATTGGGTTCATCATTCACTTACGATCGATTGCAATTCTATGTACGTCCCATGAGACAGATGATGTGTAACAAAGAAATCACAAATTCTGGAGATATCAAGGAAGATTCAAAGTGAAGCATCCAGTTTCCTTATTCTTTCTAACTGTGAAACATCAGAGACTCTTTCTATAGACAAGTCATAGCATAATTTTGACACATATTTAATCTTTCAAGTCTTTAATAGTGATGTTTTACTTTATATTTACAAAATTATTTTCAACTCACAAAAATCAACTAAGTACATGCAACACTATATACACAAAAAAACACTCAAGCATCGGACCAATCAATTTTTTTATATATTTTTAAATTGTCAAAGTGTGTCTCAAGATTTACTTTTTACTCACCACTCTTTCAACTTAACTTCCTCTTAAAAATTTAGACATCTAATAAAACATGTATTATAACTACTACTTTATAACAAGGTAAACAAATTATAATCAACAAGGTATGTCTCAAAGTATAAATACTTACTCAACCACCTTTTTCCTAGCTATGTCAAAAGATCAAAGTCGTCTTACCATTAACCAACAAGATTAACTATAATCATCTTTTTTTTCAATTTGACTTAACCTAATGATTTAACAAACGTCAAGTGTTTTTTCAAGTTTTTCTATTATATCCCCTACCCCCACCTAATTAGGACATTGTCCTCAATGTCAAAATTAAAAGTAGAATTTAGAGGATTTTACTTGTTATGCTGCTACGGATTGCTAGAACTGACACATAAAAAATAAAAGAAAAAAAATAAAATAAAATAAGATAAGATAATATAACAGTGATAAATAACAATCCACATCTCTCTTGTCTTCGTCTCTTTTCCTTTTCCCACGTGTACTCTCAATTAAATCAGGAAGACACCTGAAATCTTGAAGCTTTTTGAGTAGTTCTTCAATTGTTGTAGCAGAGATTAAGATTCTTCTTTCCTCTGAAAACATAAATCCATTTTCCACAGCATTATCAAGGAAAGAAAGTAAACTATCAAAATAACCATTAAGATTAAGCAAACCGATGGATTTTTTATTGCTAGTCAGGGATGACCAGGAAGCTACGCAGGTAATTTCTTCTAGTGTACTGGTACCTCTAGGCAGAGCAATGAATGCATCAGAAGAATGAATCATTATTGCTATTCGTTCTGGTATAGTATTGACTTGTTCTTCTCTTTTTATTGTAGGTCCACACAAATAAGTTAATGTCTTTGGAATTATTCCTAGAATTGAGCTTCCTTTCACATATGCTGTTGTAGCAACTACTCCCATTAAACCCCTACATCCACCTCTATAAATAACTTCATATTTTTTTATGGCCATAACTTCTCCCAATTCCTTAGCAGCTTTTGCAAAAGATTCATCTTTTCTTGGATACGCTCCACAAAAAAACATAGAACTTTTGAAGACGTCTGGTTGAAGTATTTTCCATTTTTTTCTTTTTTTTCTTTTGAAAAGAAAGAAAAAAACAATACAAATATATAATAAGTAGTAGATAAGTTGTCGGTAGAAAATGTTAAACCAAAAAAATCAAAATGTCAAAAAGTAGAAAACAAATTTCAAAAGATAAACAGTAAACGACTGTCATGAATGAATCCTATAGCAAATAATGGTAGATAAGATGTCAGTAGAAAACGTTAAACCGAAAAATCAAATGTCAAAAAGTAGAAACCAAATTTCAAAAGATAAACAGTAGATAGGCTATCATTAATGAATCCTGCAACAAAGAGTCAAAAAGTCAACAATAGAAAATGATTACGATTGCAACAAAGGTTCCTGCAACATACAATGATTCAAGATCACTGAAATCCAAACAGTAATTTCACATAATGAAGAAGAAGAAGAAATTATTGCAAATCAAAGCTTGAGAAATATTTATAGTAGTTACGACTGTGGCTCACAGCTTCCTCTAGTTTTACGTCCAGAAACGGCTTGAACGCCTTCGATGAGTCGATGATAGGCTTCCCATCCAGTTTTCTTAAAAACTGGCAAGCTGGGTCTTTTATCGTCAGATTCCCCAGACGTTGCTATTCATTTTGAAATATCAACCATAAATAAAGAATTTGTCTTTGCGTATCTCCACTAGGATGCGTCTCAAGAGAACTTTGGATATCCTCCAAATTCTCCTTACTCAGTCCATCCTTAACAAATCTAATTTTGTCATCTCGATTTATGGAAGGCATCCCAATAGAATGACATCTTCCCAAACAAGTCCATCTTACACATTTTCGGCAGTTTGATCCGAGACGTTTGGATCTTCTTTTCATTGCATATGTACTTCTTCCAGTACCGGGTAAATGTAAAAAGGGAAGATATTCTTCATACCTTACTTTTGCTTCGATTAGCATACAAACATCAGTAGGCATGAATATACATTGTCAGTTTTATGGGTAGCTGATGAACTAAAAGACTTCACGGAGTACCGTTATCTGCCATTTAATCGAGAATTAAAATAATAATAATAATTTAATATAATAATAAATATTATTATAATAATAATATATAATAATAAAAAATATAATTATATATAATTACGCCAAAATATTTTTAACAAGGATCTAAAATATAGAGAACCTCACCATGATTGGCTTGATTTTCAATGAAAGGTTTAAGTCTGTGTCCATTCACTTCGAACACGTTTCTAGTTTTAGGATTTTCGATGCCAATTTCTCCATAAGGATAAACATGCTTCATAACAAAAGGTCCACTCCATCTTAATCTCAAATTTCTAGGAAACAAGTGAAGTCTAGAATTATAAAAGAGAACATTTTGCCCAACATCAAATGTTTATTCTAGAAATTCTTTTATCGTGAAAGGCTTTGTTTCTTTCTTTATAAATCTTTGAATTTTCATATGCATCATTTCTAATTTCTTCAAGTTCATTAATTTGTAATTTTTGCAATTGAGCGGCATCATCAAGATTAGAGTTAAACATTTTAATATCCCAATATGCCTTATTTTCCAATTCCACAGGTAAATGACAAGGTTTTCCATAAACTAGTCTATAGGGGGACATGCCCAATGATGTTTTAAAAGTAGTTTGATAAGCCCATAAAGCATCATTAAGTTTTAAAGACCAATCTTTACGATTTGAGTTAATTGTTTTTTCCAAAATCTGTTTAATTTCCCTATTTGTAAGTTCTACTTGTCCATTTGTATGAGGGTGATAAGAGGTTGCAACTTTATGTGTAATAAAATATTTATTCATTAAAGATTCAAAAACCATGTTGCAAAAATGTGTTCCACCATCACTTATAATAGATCGAGGAATTCCAAATCGACTTAAAATATTTTCCTTTAAAAATTTGATCATTGTTCTGTGATCATTATTGTGACATGGAATTGCCTATATCCATTTTGAAACATAATCAATTGCGACCAAACTATACAATAAACCAAAAGAAGGTGGAAACAGACCCATAAAATAAATTCCCCAACAGTCAAAAATTTCATTCACTAAAATTGGGTTTAATGGCATCATGTTTCTTTTAGAAACAGATCCCAATTTTTGACAACTTTCACAAGACTTGCAAAAATTATGAGCATCTTTGAATAAGGTTGGCCAATAAAATCCACATTGTAAAATTTTTGTTGCAGTTTTGTTTGATGAAAAATGTCCACCACATGCCCCAGAATGACAAAAATTAAGGATACTACTTACCTCATTTTCTTGTATGCATCTTCTAAATATTTGGTCAGGACAATAATTGAACAAGTAAGGGTCATCCCAATAAAATTTCTTTACTTCATTCAGAAACTTTATCTTATCTTGAAGATCCCATTGAAAAGGAATTTTACCTGTAGCAAGATATTTAGCAATGTCAGAAAACCATGGTGTTGCAGAAATACTTAAAAATTGTTCATCAGGAAAAGTATCATTAATTAGAGTGGATTCAAAAGATGTATCAGAAACTAGTCTTGATAAATGATCTGCCACCACATTTTCTACTCCTTGCTTATCACCAATGGTGATATTGAATTCTTGAAGTAAAAGAATCCACCTGATCAACCTTGGTTTAGCATCATTTTTGGAAAGAAGATATTTTAAAGCTGCATGATCACTAAAAATAAGAATTGGTGATCCAACAAGATAAGATCTAAATTTATCCAAAATACTACTGCAAGTAATTCTATTTCAGTAGTGGAATAATTCATTTGAGCACTATTTAAAGTTTTACTTGCATAATATATGACATATGGTTTCTTATCCTTCCTTTTCCCTAAAACAGCACCAACAATATAATCACTAGCATCACACATGATTTCAAATGGTAAAGTCCAATAAGGAGGTCTCATTATAGGAGCAGAAATTAGCATGTTTTTAAGTTGTTTAAAAGCATGCTCACAATTTTCATTCCATTCAAACGCACTGTCTTTTAATAAAAGATTACACAATGGTTTAGATATTGCGCTAAAATTCTTTATTAATCTCCTATAAAATCCTGCATGTCCTAAAAATGTCCTTACGTCCTTTACAGTCTTAGTTGTTGGCAAGTTGGAAATTAAATCAATTTTTGACTTGTCTACTTCAATTCCTTTTCTAGAAACAACATGACCCAAGACAATACCATTAGTAACCATAAAATGACATTTTTCCCAATTAAGAACAAGATTTTTTTCTTCACATCGAACCAATACCTTTTCTAAATTTATCAAGCAATCATCAGAGGAATCACCAAAAATAGAAAAGTCATCCATAAATACCTCAAGAATACGTTCAACCATATCACTAAAAATGCTTAACATGCATTTTGAAATGTGGCTGGAGCATTGTATAATCCAAAAGGCATCATTCTATATGCAAATGTGCCAAAAGGACATGTGAATGTAGTTTTCTCTTGATCCTCGGTGCAATTGCAATTTGATTATACCAGTATCCATCTAAAAACAATAATATTCATGCCCTGCAACTCTTTCTAAGATTTGATCCATGAAGGGTAAAGGAAAATGATCTTTCCTAGTTAATGCGTTAAGTTTTCTATAATCAATGCACACACGCCAAACCGAAATAGTCCTAGTTGGAATTAATTCATTATTTTCAATTTTAACCGCAGTAACTCCTGATTTCTTAGGTACTACTTGAGTATGACTTACCCACTTACTATCATAAATAGGATAAATGATTCCATTATCCAATAGTTTAATGACTTCATTTCTCACTATTTCTTTCATATTAGGATTTAGCCTTCGTTACATTTGTATACAAGATTTAACATTTTCTTCTAAATAAATATTATGAGTGCAAATTAATGGGCTAATTCCTTTTATGTCAGTTATAGTTCATCCTAATTCATTCTTATGTACAACCTACCTTCTTGGAATGCATCAATTGTTGCAGAGATTATAACTGGAAAGGTTTCATTCTTACCCAAAAATGAATATTTTAGGTGAGATAGCAATGGATTCAGATCCAACTTTGGTGGTTCTTTATTTGATGATGCCAAAGAAGTTGGTATTGATGGAAGTTTCTCAAATTTTTGTATCCAATAATGATTATCATTTTCCCATAAAAACTTTTTTTAGGGACATCATCAATTTCAGAATTAGCAAAATAATTTTCTAAAGGATCAGAAAGTTTAGAAATGTTGATTTGTTCATGAACAAGTTCATCGATAAAATTCACTCCATGTACTTCAGAATTCTCTCAGGTTGCTTTCAAACATTAAACACATTTAATTCTAAAGTCATATTCAAAAAAAAAAAGGTTTAAAACACCATTCCGCAATTGATCAAGGCATTAGAAGTAGCAAGAAATGGGTGACCTTAAATAACAGGAATTTGTGCATTTGCATTTGAAACAAGAGTAGTGTCCAAAACAATAAAATCAACTGGAAAGTAAAATTTATCAATTTGAACCAACACATCTTCTACCACTCCTCGAGGAATTTTAATAGAATGATCAGGAAGTTGGAGTGTAATAGGTGTTGCTTTAAGTTCACCCAAGCCTAACTGTTGATATACCGAAAAAGGTAAAAGATTAACACTAGCACCAAGATCAAGCAAAGCACGCTCTATTCTAGTGTTACCAATAATGCATGAAATTTTCGGGCATCCAGGGTCTTCATATTTGGGTGGGGTAAGATCTTTGAATGATCGAGCTTTGATTTACATTAAAAATGCTTTCTTTTACACATTATGTTTTCTTTTGACAGTACACATATCTTTCAAAAACTTTGCATATGATGGAACTTGTTTGATTGCATCCAACAAAGGAATATTGATCTTAACTTGTTTGAAAAGTTCTAAAAATTCAGCATTTTTATTTAAATTCTTTGTTGGTTGTAATCTATGCGGAAAAGGATAAAGAATTCCTCATTTCTCTTTTTCTATGTCAATGTTTTCAGACTTACCATTACTCTCACCTTTACATTCTGAAGAAGATGATGATTCTTGAATTTTTGATGAAATAGTTTTATCAACCTTCTTGCCACTTCGGAGGGTTGTGATAGATTTAACATCTTCTTGGTGAGTTACACTAGAACAAGAAGCAAGAGATTGATTAGAAGGATTTGGAAAAGGTTGAGCAGAAACTTACCTTTTTTTCTTGAGTGCAACTGGCTGTCAATGTTGAAAGTCTTGTCTTGATTTCATTGATAGCTTGTGATGTTTGAATATTAAAATTTTTCAGTTCCTGCATGAAAACTTGCAATGTCTCATCAAGACTTTTTACCCGCGAATATAAATTAGATGAACTGTATGGAGGCTTTTGGTTTTGGGGTACATGAGGATGGTTATTATTTTGCCAACCAAAGTTTGGATAATTTTTCCATTAAAGGTTATAAGTTTCAGAATACGAAGAAGGAAAAGGCTTTGAGGATGTATTTATGACATTGGCATTCTCATGCAACATTTCTTTAAAACTGGAATGTTCGGACATTCAAGAGTAGAGTGTCCCATAATATCACAAATATCACAACTCTCTTGATTTTTCTTGAATTGACTTCTTTTATTTTCCTAGTTTCTATGGCATCGAGTCTTCTAGAAAAAAATAGCAAACTTAGCACTTAAATCATCATCTTGGTTAAGGTGATATTTTCCTTTATTATGCACAAGATTATGTTTAGCAGATCCTTCTATAGAATTATCGTATGTGCCAAGATCGAGAATTTTCAGCTAAATGATCTAAGTAATCAAAAGCTTCTTCAGGTTGTTTACTCATGAAATCACCATTGTACATTGTTTCAACAAATTGTTTAGTTTTGAGTCAAACCATCATAGAAAAAACTTATGATACGCCATTCTTCAAAACCATGATGTGGGCAAGAATTTAATAAATCTTTAAAACGTTCCCAATGAAAAAACGTTTCATTTGGCTTTTGATTGAAATTTTGAATTTGTTTCTTTAAATCATTAGTCTTATGTGTTGGAAAAAAACTTTTTTAAAAATTGAGTTTGCATTTCTTGCCAAGCGTCAATTGACCTAGGTTTCAACGTATTAAGCCTAATTTTTGCCTTATCTGTTAAAGAAAAAGGAAATAATTTTAACTTAATAATTTCATTTGAACATTGTTGGTCGTTAAAAGTGATGCATACATCTTCAAAATCTTTAAGGAAAGCATAAGCACTTGCACATTCCATGCCATGAAAAGTACGAAGTAAAAATATCATACCTGGTTTAAATTGAAAGCTGTTTGCATTTGGGGGAAACATAAAACATGAAGGTAGTGAAGTTCGAGGGGGATGCAAGTAATCACGCATCAAGCGCACTTGCATATTCGCATTTTCATTGAGAACAAGTTGATCTTCAGCCATGGTAGGTGAATTTGGTGGTGTGTCAAACAAATTTCTAAAAGGAGTTTCAAAATTATTTCTAACCAAACGACGAGAACTTAAATCACACTGCCAAATCAACATGAAAAACTAATATACACATAAATAGGCGGTAAAACCGTCCATTAAATATATATATATATATATGTATATAAACTTGAATTCTAAATTTTACCTTCCCTAACGACTTAAAAACTTAACCGCTCTTTTTAGTTGTATACCCAAGTGCAGGTTGTTGTCAAATAATAATTCTCGGGAGTCTGAGATCGAATCCACATGGAAGTTTTGTTTAGAAATTACAAGATTATAAATAAAAAATAAAAAAATCTGCAAAGAGAATAATTGATTAGAAAATAAACAACGATGTTAATAAAAGAAGCTGAGGTTTTGAGAATCCACTATTGGTATTATACTGAGATTAATTTTTATTCTTCTTATTACTCAATTGAAGTCCATATGATGAAATGAATTCCAATCAGAAGGTCCTACAATGAAAGTCCAAAGTCCATTGTCCAATGTCCATAATCAAATTCCAAAGTGCAATAAACAATGTCCAAAAAATGCAAAGGTATAACATATGGTGTTATATGGATTGGTGCAATCAAAATTAATAAACAAGTCCAAGTGTTCTTTATTCCAATTTGTTTTTTTCTACAATAAATCAAGTTAATTATAACAAGCATTTATTGTGACAAATTATTTGTCTATACTGAAGCAAAGTTCTTAATTTACTAACACGGATATTAGCCAACTAAATTTAACATCATATACTAATTTAACATGTTTTAGTATACGTTGAGAATTTTAAACTAACCTTTAGTATATACCAAGAGCTTCATCCTTCCACCTCAGCAACTTGACTTAGAAAGACACCATAACTTTAAAGAAAATAAAATTTGGTTTACAAAAACCAAATATAAGAAAGAAAAATATAAAGATGAAAGAAAGAAAAGTGATCTTGAATTTTTAACAACAAGGTTACAACCAAGCTTCCAAGACGATTTACAAGGCAAAACTAAAGCCTATCTATAGGAAATTTGTGATTCTAAATGCCAAAGGATGGTGGCTGAAATTCATCCACTTGAAAGAAATCTTTGCATTATTTGATGATGACTTTGCATTACTCGGTTTTCAGAATTTTGTGGGCATTTCCAGATTGATTTTGACTTCCCATTTACTTCGAAAATTTAGTAGACTCAATAAGCTTTCCAACGGTATCTCACGGGCCAATTTTGAGTTCTGGAGCTCAAGTTATAGTCAAAACGTGCAACATATTGAGTTTAGAATTTTAGTATGAGTTTATTGAGTCTATTTTCTCAATTCCAGCATTTGCCCAATTCCTTTCACCTTGGATCATCTTTGGATTCAACTTCATTTGTATCATAATTGCAATCACCTAATTCAACATATCTAAGCCTGCAATTAATACAAAAATACAATTTATTAAAAATAATCAAAAGCAGAACAAAAGTACTAAAACTACAACATATTGAAAATACAAACCACAAAATATGAAATAACTAAAAACTTACAAATTTTAATAAAATACTTAATAAACAATGCAAATGTTCATACTATACATACCCACTCCAATTTAGGACACTATCCTCAATGTCAAAATTAAAAGTAGAATTAGAGGATTTTACTTGTTATCTTTTGCTTTCTGGATTGCTGGCCGACACATAAAAAAATAAAAGAAAAAAATAAAATAAAATAAGATAAGATAATATAACGATGATAAATAACAATCACATCTCTCTTGTCTTCGTCTCTTTTCCCTTTCACGTTAACCTCTGATTAAATCAGAAGACACTGAAATCTTGAAGCTTTTGAGTAGTTCTTCAATTGTATAGCGAGGAGATTAAGATTCTTCTTTCCTCACGAAAACATAAATCCATTTCCACAGCATTATCAAAGGAAAAAGTAAACTATCAAAATAACCATTAAGATTAAGCAAACCGATGGATTTTTATTGCTAGTCAGGGGATGACGGAAAATTCTGTGAGTAATTTCTTCTAGTATGCAGTACCTCTAAGCTAGAAGCAATGGTGCATCGAGAAGAATGAATCATTATTGCTATTCGTTACAGTACATAGTATTGACTTGTTCTTCTCTTTTTATTGTAGATTTTAAAATAAGTTAATGTCTTTGGAATTGTTTACTAGAATTGGGCTTCCTTTCCACGTATCGCATTGTAGCAGCTATACATTAAACACACATCCACCTGCAAATAACTTCATATTTTTTTATGGCCATAACTTCTCCCAATTCCTTGGCTGCAAGGTTCATCTTTTCTTGGATCGCTCCACAAAAAACATAGAACTTTTGAAGGCGTCTGGTTGAAGTATTTTCCATTTTTTTCTTTTTTTCTTTTGAAAGAAAGAAAAACAATACAAATATATAATAAGTAGTAGATATAAGTTGTCGGTGAAAATGTTAAACCAAAAAAAATCAAATGTCAAAAGTAGAAAACAAATTTCAAAAGATAAGCGATGCGCATTGTCATGAATGAATCTATAGCAAATAATGGTAGATAGATGTCATTAGAAAGCGTTAATAGAAAAATCAAATGTCAAAAGTAGAAAACAAATTTCAAAAAGATAAGCATTAGAATGAAGCTATCATTAATGAATCCTGCAACAAAGAGTCAAAAAGTCAACAATAGAAAATGTTCTGATTGCAACAAGAGTTCTGCAACATACAATGATTCAAAGATCACTTGAAATCAAGCGATAATTTCACATAATGAAGAAGAAGAAATTATTGCAAATCAAAGCTTGAAATATTTATAGTAATTCACATTTGTGGCTCACGCAGCTTCCTCTGGTTTTACGTCGAGAAAGCGGCGAGCGCCGATGAGTCGTGATAGGCTTCCAGTTTTCTTAAAAGGCGTGAGCTGGAATCTTTTATACATCCGTTTGAGGACGTTGCTATTCATTTTGAAATATCAACCATAAATAAGAATTTTGTCTTTGCGTATCTCCACTGGATGCGTCTCAGAGAACTTTGGATATCCTCCAAATTCTCCTTACTCGATCCATCATAACAAATCTAATTTTGTCATCTCGATTTATGGAAGGCATCCCAATAGAATGACATCTTCCCAGGCTCAGTCCATCTTACACATTACCGTGATTTGATCAGGAGCGTTTGGATCTTCTTTTCATTGCATATGTACTTCTTCTACCGATCGCAAGACCGTAAAAAGGAAGATATTCTTCATACCTTACTTTTGCTTCGATTAGCATACAAACATCGGTAGGCATGAATATACATTGTGATTTATGGGTAGGTGGTGAACTAAAAGACTTCACGAATGCGATTATCTGCCATTTAATCGAGAATTAAAATAATAATAATAATTTAATATAATAATAAATATTATTATAATAATAATATATAATAATAAAAATATAATTATATATAATTACGCCAAAATATTTTAACAAGGATCTAAAATATAGAGAACCTCACCATGATTGGCTTGATTTTCAATGAAAGGTTTAAGTACATGTCCATTCACTTCGAACACGTTTTCCTAGTTTTTGATTTTCGATGCCAATTTCTCATGGGATAAACATGCTTCAAACATGGCCACTGAGTCCTTTCTCTGATATTTTCTGAGGCTGGGGAGAATCTAGAATCATAAAGAATAACATTTGCTGACATCAATATTTTCTTGAAAATTTTTTATGAAACGAAAAGATTTGTTCTTTAACATAAAATCTTTGAACTCGTATGCATCATTTCTAATTTCTTCAAGTTCTTATTTATTTGTAATTTCGCAATTGTGCAACATCATCAAGATTATTAGAGGTAAACATTTTAATCACCAACATTCTTATGTTCTAATCTACGTAAAATGACAAGGTTTTCCATAAACAAGCCTACAAGGGACATGCCCAATGTGATGTTTTAAAAGTAGTTCGGTAAGCCATAAAGCGTATTAAGTCTAAAGACCAATCTTTACGATTTCAAGTACTTGTTTTTCCAAAATCTATTTAATTTCCTCATTTGCAAGTTCTACTGCTCATTTGTCCGAGGGTGATAAGGGGTTGCAACTGTAATGGTATATTTATTCATTAAAGATTCAAAACGTTGCTTGCAAAAAATTAATGTGCTTACAATTTCACCACTTCTATAATTAGATCGAGAGAATTTAATCGACTTAAAATATTTTCCTTTAAAATTTGATCATTACATGATCATTATTGTGACATGGAATTACCTATATCCATTTTGAAACATAATCAATTAAGCCAAACTATACAATAAACCAAAAGAAGGTGGAAAGCAGGACCCATAAAATAAATTCCCCAACAGTCCAAGAAATTTCATTCACTAAAATTGGGTTTAATGGCATCATGTTTCTTTCCGAAAGCGGATCCCAATTTTGACAACTTTCTAAGACTTGCAAAAATTATGAGCATCTTTGAATAAGGTTGGCCAATAAAATCCACATTGTAAAATTTTTGTTGCGAGTTTGTTTGATGAAAAATGTCCACCACATGCCCAGAATGACAAAAATTAAGGATACTACTTACCTCATTTTCTTGTATGCATCTTCTAAATATTTGAGTTACTAGATGTTTAATTTCTTAAATCCAATCTTTTCTGGAATTTAAAATCTCTACTTAGGCATGATAGAGAATAAAGAAAAGAGTGTGAGAGGAAAAAAAGAAAAGAGGTGATGAGTGAAAAGAAGGGAGTTGGGAATGACTATTTTTATAGAGGGGAATAGGGATGACATTCGGTTTACTTATTTGTTATCTAGAGATTATGAAATATGTTAGTAAAACATGTATTTATATGGAAAAAATTTCTCTTCCTTTTTCGGCGCCTCTTTCTATGTCCAACACTAAAAAAATTAAAATTTATACCTTAATTTTAAATTCTAAACCCTAAACTCTAAAAATACAACATACACCAAATTCTCTAAACCCTAACCCTAAACCTAAACCTAAGCTTTTAGTATGAGACATAAATAGAGGTATCGAAAAGGGTAGATAATTTCTATTCATATTTATACCAAATTATAAATCTTATACGTCATAATTATATTTTTATTTATTATAATTTGGTATTTATTATAGATTTGATTAAAACTTCATTCGACTCGATTATTTTTTCTAATTTTAAGTTGATCGAGTAATTTAATTTTTTTATGGTTATGACTTTGTGCTTTGTAAGTGAATGAAGAGTGTTTGTGGATTTTTACAGATCCTTTAAAATATAGCTATAATAAATTGGTACCAGAGCAATTAGTACCTAAGAATCTTACATTGTTAACAACTGCATATAAGAGTCTGGCTTTTTAGGGGAAAATTATCAGTTGAGTAATATCCTATATTTGCTGAAAGTGAGTCTGGGTGGTAGCTGTTTTCCAATTTCAGCATACACTTTCTCTGAAAATAAAGACAGCTAGTTAAAGCTATCAAAAAGCTATCAGCTGGATAAAAGTTTTTGGGTATACAAATTAGATCCCTACTTATTCTTTTTAGTCAATTTCCTTTCTCTTTTAGTATAAAATAGTATCCATTTTCATGTTATCCACAACTAATGACATCCTTAGTTATTACTTAAGATCGAACCACAATTTATTCTCCCATAATTTAACTTTTGATTTTTTTTTTACAATTTTAACTCTAAATCTTTTATTCTTTACAATACAATCCTCATTGGCCCCGAAACTCTTAACAACCAAATCCAGTTTCATAGCATGAATGTATGACGCGTGAGTTGTGTTACATTGGATCACGGAGTGGGAAAATATATATTGTTTTTACATATGGTGTAAGTAACCGAATCAAATCAATCAATGATTCACTTTTATAATTTTATTTATGGCACCTGAATATATATTGTTTTTACATATGGCGCTTGAATGTAAGCCTTTTACGACTCTCCTTGCTAAGGGCTTCGCGAGTCACCTCCATATATTGTGAATCATTTCGAATTCTTCATTCAACTCATGAATAAGAGCTTCTTTCTCCCTAATTCTCTCAATCAACTTTGCGGTAGAAAGAGGGAATTGAGCCATGATAAAGAATAAAGAAGAGAATGTGAGGGAAAAAAAAGAAATGAGGCGATGAGTGAAAAGAATGGAGTTGGGAAGGACTATTTTTATAGAGGGGAATAGGGATGACATTCGGTTTACTTATTTGTTATATAGTGATTATGAAATATGTTACTCAAACATGTATTTATATGGACAAAAATCCCCCTTCCCTTTTCGGTGTCTCTTTCTATGTCCAACACTAAAAAAATAAAATTTATACCATAGCTTTAAATTTTAAAACCTAAACTCTGAAAGTACAATCTACCCAAAATTCCCTAAACTCATGAATAACAACTTCTTTCCCCCTAATTCTCTCAATCAGCTCTGTGGTAGAAAGAGGGAATTGAGCCATGATAGAGAATAAAAAAGATAGTGTGAGGGAAAAAAAGAATAGAGGTGATGAGTGAAAAGAAGGGAGTTGGGAAAGACTAGTTTTATAGAGGGGAATATGGATGACATTCAGTTTACTTATTTGTTATCTAGAGATTATGAAATATTTTAGTTAAACATGTATTTATACGAACAAAATTCCCCTTCCCTTTTCGGCGTCTCTTTTTATGTCCAACACTAAAAAATTAAAATTTATACCCTAGCTTTAACTTCTAAACCCTAAACACTAAAAATACAACCTACTCCAAATTCCCTAAACTCTAAACCTCAAACCTAACTCTAAACCCTAAACCTATTCTTTTAGTGTGAGACATAGATAGAGGTACCAAAAGGGTAGATAATTTCTATTCATATTTATACCAAATTATAAATCTTATACTTCATTATTATATTTTTATTTATTACAATTTGTTATTTATTATAGATTTGACTAAAACTTCGTTCGACTTGATTATTTTTTCTAATTTTGAGTTGATCGAGTAATTTAAATTTTTTTAATGGTTATGACTTTGTGTTTTTGTAAGTGAATGAAGAGTGTTTGTATATTTTTACAGGTTTTTTAAGATATAGCTCTAATAAATTGGTATTAGAGCAATTAGTACCAAGAATCTTACATTGTTTGTATGACGCGTGAGTTGTGTTACGTTGGATCACGGAGTGGGAAAATATATTGTTTTTACATATGGCGTAAGTAACCGAATCAAATCAATCCATGATTCACTTTTATAATTTTATTTTATGGCACCTGAATATATATTGTTTTTATGTATGACGCCTGAATATAAGCCTTTTATGACTCTCCTTGCTAAGGGATTTGCAAGTCTCCTTTCATATGTTGTGAATCCTTTCGAATTCTTCATTCAACTCATGACTAACAAATTCTTTCCCCCTAATTCTCTCAATAAGCTCTATGGTAGAAAAAGGGGATTGAGCCATGATAGAGAATAAGGAAGAGAGTGTGAGGGAAAAAAAAAGAGGTGATGAGTGAAAAGAAGGGAGTTGCAAAAAACGTTTCATTCTACTCCGATTGAAATTTTGAATTTGTTTTAAAGCATTAGTTTTATGGCGTTGAAAACTTTTTAAAATTGAGTTTGCGACTATTGCCAAGCGTCGATTGACTTAGGTTTCATGATGTTAAACCAAGCCTTATCTTAGAATCCCCAAGATAATTTTGTAATTTAATAATTTCATTTGAACATTGATGTCATTAAAAGTATGCATAAATCTTCAAAATATTTGAAAGCATACACTGCATTCTATGCCGTAGCGGGGCAAATATATCATACCCGATTGAAATCAGTTTGACTTTTGGGGAAACATAAAACATGGTGGTAGTGAAGATCGAGGGTTTAAGGTAATCATCACGCACACTTGCATATTCCATTTTTTGAGAATGTTGATTCTTATGGTAGGTGAATTTGAGGTGTTCAAAATAACTTAAAGACTTCAAAATTATTTCAACAAATGATGAATAAAATCTACGGCAAACCGACATAAAAAACTGTCAAGTAATAATTCTCGGGAGTCCAAGATCGAATCCACATGGAAGTTTTGTTTAGAAATTACAAGATTATAAAAAAATAAAAAAAATCTGCAAAGAGAATAATTAATTAGAAAATAAACAACAATATTAATAAAAGAAACTGAGGTTTTGAGAATCGACTCTTGGTATTATACTAAGATTAATTTTTATTCTTCTTATTACTCAATTGAAGTCCATATGATGAAATGAAATCCAATCAGAAGGTCCTGCAATGAAAGTCCAAAGTCTATTGTCCAATGTCCATAATCAAAGTCCAAAGTGCAATAAACAATGTCCAAAAAATGCAAAAGGTATAGCATATGGTGTTATATGGATTGGTGCAATCAAAATTAATAAACAAGTCCAAGTGTTCATTATGCCAATTTGTTTTGTCTACAATAAATCAAGTTAATTATAACAAGCATTTATTGTGCCAACTTACTTGTCTATAATGAAGCAAGGTTCTTAATTTACTAACATGAATATTAGCCAACTGAATTTAACATCATATACTAATTTAACATGTTTTACTATACGTTGAGAATTTTAAACTAACCTTTAGTATATACCAAGAGCTTCATCCTTTCACCTCATCAACTTGACTTAGAAAGACACCATAACTTTAAGGAAAATAAAATTTGGTTTACAAAAACCAAACATAAGAAAGAAAAATATAAAGATGAAAGAAAGAAAAGTGATCTTGAATTTTTAACAACAAGGTTACAACCAAGATTCCAAGATGATTTACAAGGCAAAATTAAAGTCTATTTATAGGAAATTTATGATGCTAAATGCCAAAGGATGGTGGATGGAAATTCATCCACTTGAAACAAATCTTTGCATTATTTGATGATGACTTTGCATTACTCCGGTTTTCAGCATTTTGTGGGCATTTCCAGATTGATTTTGACTTCCCATATACTTAGAAAATGTAGTAGACTCAATAATCTTTCCAACAGCATCTCACGGGCCAATTTTCGAGTTCTGGAGCTCAAGTTATAGTCAAAACCCTGCAACATATTGAGTGCAGAATTTTAGTATGAGTTTATGGAGTCTATTTTCTCAATTCCAGCATTTGCCCAATTCTTTTCACCTTGGATCATATTTGGATTCAACTTCATTTGTGTCATAATTGCAATCACCAAATTCAACATATCCAAGCCTGCAATTAACAAAAAAATACAATTTATTAAAAATAACTGAAAACATAACAAAAATACTAAAACCACAACATATTTAAAATACAAACCACAAAATATGAAATAACTAAAAACTCACAAATTTCAATAAAACACTTAATAAATAATGCAAATGTTCATACTATAGATACTAAAATGAAACTATATTAATGACTCATCACACCCCCACAGTTACATTTTTGCTTGTCTCCAAGCAAACAAATCACCAATGCAAATGTAGATGCAGCCTAATATACTTTTCGTCAGTGATGAGGAGAACATAAAGTTGTGAATGTAGAGTAAAATGTCAATGTTAAGAACTTAAATGTTTGAACATGGCCAAATAGAATGCGATTCATGACATAGATGGTCTCTAAAAGTTTTCACAATCAAAAGTGTAGGACAATGAAACTTTTGTGCTTATATGTGTGCAAATCACATGTGTGCAATCTCATCAGCACATTGGAAAAGTAATAAATAATAAGTGAACGGCTATCATGAATTAATTCATTATTCACCTTTATATATAATTAGTTCCAATATAATAGAGTCACCAAGTCTTTTTAATTGGCTTATAACTTGAGGGCTTAGGTCAAGGTATGATATTTCAATGAGATTGACAACAATTGGCTTATCCTAAACTCAATTTACTTACGGATCAAAGAGAGCAAAAGTATTAATTCCCATCTTCCCTAGTGATCATCCAATCTGCACCATTTTCCAAAATATTCCATATTTCTACAATACAAAAGGATAAAACATAAGTATTTTTTTCTCTTTTTCTTTTTTTACAAGACACTAGTATTATTATTTTTTTTATTTTTTCAATAAAGAGAAAATTTTTGTAGAAAAATAGAATTCCATGCTTTAATCCTTTTTATGTCTTTCTCTGTTAAAATTTATCAACCTACCCCATTAATACTTATGCTCATAAAGATATGTCCGGTAAGTATTGAGCATCTAAAGCAAACAAAGGTAAGGTTGGAGATTTAAGCTCTGTAGGTAAAGATAAACAAAGAAATATTTGGTGAGTCAAGAAAAGGCTATAGGCTCAAAATCAGGTGTTCACGGGACATATTATATGGTTGGCTAAAAAGGCTCAATCAATCCAAAAATAAAGACTCAGATCGTCCCCTATCATGCATCTGGAACTCTTATTATTATAAAAAAAATGAAATAATGAAATTTTTTATGATTGGGTTCATCATTCACTTACGATCGATTGCAATTTTATGTACGTCCCATGAGACAGATGATGTGTAACAAAGAAATCACAAATTCTGGAGATATCAAGGAAGATTCAAAGTGAAGCATCCAGTTTCCTTATTCTTTCTAACTGTGAAACATCAGAGACTCTTTCTATAGACAAGTCATAGCATAATTTTGACACATATTTAATCTTTCAAGTCTTTAATAGTGATGTTTTACTTTATATTTACAAAATTATTTTCAACTCACAAAAATCAACTAAGTACATGCAACACTATATACACAAAAAAACACTCAAGCATCGGACCAATCAATTTTTTTATATATTTTTAAATTGTCAAAGTGTGTCTCAAGATTTACTTTACTCAGCCACTCTTTCAACTTAACTTCCTCTTAAAAATTTAGACATCTAATAAAACATGTATTATAACTACTACTTTATAACAAGGTAAACAAATTATAATCAACAAGGTATGTCTCAGTATAAATACTTACTCAACCACCTTTTTCCTAGCTATGTCAAAAAGATCAAAGTGCGTCTTACCATTAACCAACAAGATTAACTATAATCTGTCACTTTTTTTTTCAATTTGACTTAACCTAATGATTTAACAAACGTCAAGTGTTTTTTTCAAGTTTTTCTATTATATCCCCTACCCCCACCTAATTAGGACATTGTCCTCAATGTCAAAATTAAAAGTAGAATTTAGAGGATTTTACTTGTTATGCTGCTACGGATTGCTAGAACTGACACATAAAAAATAAAAGAAAAAAAATAAAATAAAATAAGATAAGATAATATAACAGTGATAAATAACAATCCACATCTCTCTTGTCTTCGTCTCTTTTCCTTTTCCCACGTGTACTCTCAATTAAATCAGGAAGACACCTGAAATCTTGAAGCTTTTTGAGTAGTTCTTCAATTGTTGTAGCAGAGATTAAGATTCTTCTTTCCTCTGAAAACATAAATCCATTTTCCACAGCATTATCAAGGAAAGAAAGTAAACTATCAAAATAACCATTAAGATTAAGCAAACCGATGGATTTTTTTTATTGCTAGTCGGGGATGACAGGAAGCTACGCGAGTAATTTCTTCTAGTGTCTTTGGTACCTCTAGGCGAGCAATGAATGCATCAGAAGAATGAATCATTATTGCTATTCGTTCTGGTATAGTATTGACTTGTTCTTCTCTTTTTATTGTAGGTCCACACAAATAAGTTAATGTCTTTGGAATTATTCCTAGAATTGAGCTTCCTTTCACATATGCTGTTGTAGCAACTACTCCCATTAAACCCCTACATCCACCTCTATAAATAACTTCATATTTTTTTATGGCCATAACTTCTCCCAATTCCTTAGCAGCTTTTGCAAAAGATTCATCTTTTCTTGGATACGCTCCACAAAAAAACATAGAACTTTTGAAGACGTCTGGTTGAAGTATTTTCCATTTTTTTCTTTTTTTTCTTTTGAAAAGAAAGAAAAAAACAATACAAATATATAATAAGTAGTAGATAAGTTGTCGGTAGAAAATGTTAAACCAAAAAAATCAAAATGTCAAAAAGTAGAAAACAAATTTCAAAAGATAAACGACTGTCATGAATGAATCCTATAGCAAATAATGGTAGATAAGATGTCAGTAGAAAACGTTAAACCGAAAAATCAAATGTCAAAAAGTAGAAACCAAATTTCAAAAGATAAACAGTAGATAGGCTATCATTAATGAATCCTGCAACAAAGAGTCAAAAAGTCAACAATAGAAAATGATTACGATTGCAACAAAGGTTCCTGCAACATACAATGATTCAAGATCACTGAAATCCAAACAGTAATTTCACATAATGAAGAAGAAGAAGAAATTATTGCAAATCAAAGCTTGAGAAATATTTATAGTAGTTCATTTGTGGCTCTGACTTCCTCTAGTTTTACGTCGAAACGGCTTGAACGCCTTCGATGAGTCGATGATAGGCTTCCCATCCAGTTTTCTTAAAAGCGGCAAGCTTGGTCTTTATCGTCGATTCCCCCAGACGTTGCTATTCATTTTGAAATATCAACCATAAATAAAGAAATTTGTCTTTGCGTATCTCCACTAGGATCGTCTCAAGAGAACTTTGGATATCCTCCAAATTCTCTTACTCGATCCATCCTTAACAAATCTAATTTTGTCATCTCGATTTATGGAAGGCATCCCAATAGAATGACATCTTCCCAAACAAGTCCATCTTACACATTTTCGGCAGTTTGATCCGAGACGTTTGGATCTTCTTTTCATTGCATATGTACTTCTTCCAGTACCGGGTAAATGTAAAAAGGGAAGATATTCTTCATACCTTACTTTTGCTTGATTAGCATACAAACATCAGTAGGCATGAATATACATTGTCGGTTTATGGGTAGCTGATGAACTAAAAGACTTCACGGAGTACCGTTATCTGCCATTTAATCGAGAATTAAAATAATAATAATAATTTAATATAATAATAAATATTATTATAATAATAATATATAATAATAAAAAATATAATTATATATAATTACGCCAAAATATTTTTAACAAGGATCTAAAATATAGAGAACCTCACCATGATTGGCTTGATTTTCAATGAAAGGTTTAAGTCTGTGTCCATTCACTTCGAACACGTTTCTAGTTTTAGGATTTTCGATGCCAATTTCTCCATAAGGATAAACATGCTTCATAACAAAAGGTCCACTCCATCTTAATCTCAAATTTCTAGGAAACAAGTGAAGTCTAGAATTATAAAAGAGAACATTTTGCCCAACATCAAATGTTTATTCTAGAAATTCTTTTATCGTGAAAGGCTTTGTTTCTTTCTTTATAAATCTTTGAATTTTCATATGCATCATTTCTAATTTCTTCAAGTTCATTAATTTGTAATTTTTGCAATTGAGCGGCATCATCAAGATTAGAGTTAAACATTTTAATATCCCAATATGCCTTATTTTCCAATTCCACAGGTAAATGACAAGGTTTTCCATAAACTAGTCTATAGGGGGACATGCCCAATGATGTTTTAAAAGTAGTTTGATAAGCCCATAAAGCATCATTAAGTTTTAAAGACCAATCTTTACGATTTGAGTTAATTGTTTTTTCCAAAATCTGTTTAATTTCCCTATTTGTAAGTTCTACTTGTCCATTTGTATGAGGGTGATAAGAGGTTGCAACTTTATGTGTAATAAAATATTTATTCATTAAAGATTCAAAAACCATGTTGCAAAAATGTGTTCCACCATCACTTATAATAGATCGAGGAATTCCAAATCGACTTAAAATATTTTCCTTTAAAAATTTGATCATTGTTCTGTGATCATTATTGTGACATGGAATTGCCTATATCCATTTTGAAACATAATCAATTGCGACCAAACTATACAATAAACCAAAAGAAGGTGGAAACAGACCCATAAAATAAATTCCCCAACAAGTCAAAAATTTCATTCACTAAAATTGGGTTTAATGGCATCATGTTTCTTTTAGAAAGCAGATCCCAATTTTGACAACTTTCACAAGACTTGCAAAAATTATGAGCATCTTTGAATAAGGTTGGCCAATAAAATCCACATTGTAAAATTTTTGTTGCAGTTTTGTTTGATGAAAAATGTCCACCACATGCCCCAGAATGACAAAAATTAAGGATACTACTTACCTCATTTTCTTGTATGCATCTTCTAAATATTTGGTCAGGACAATAATTGAACAAGTAAGGGTCATCCCAATAAAATTTCTTTACTTCATTCAGAAACTTTATCTTATCTTGAAGATCCCATTGAAAAGGAATTTTACCTGTAGCAAGATATTTAGCAATGTCAGAAAACCATGGTGTTGCAGAAATACTTAAAAATTGTTCATCAGGAAAAGTATCATTAATTAGAGTGGATTCAAAAGATGTATCAGAAACTAGTCTTGATAAATGATCTGCCACCACATTTTCTACTCCTTGCTTATCACCAATGGTGATATTGAATTCTTGAAGTAAAAGAATCCACCTGATCAACCTTGGTTTAGCATCATTTTTGGAAAGAAGATATTTTAAAGCTGCATGATCACTAAAAATAAGAATTGGTGATCCAACAAGATAAGATCTAAATTTATCCAAAATACTACTGCAAGTAATTCTATTTCAGTAGTGGAATAATTCATTTGAGCACTATTTAAAGTTTTACTTGCATAATATATGACATATGGTTTCTTATCCTTCCCTTTTCCTAAAACAGCACCAACAATATAATCACTAGCATCACACATGATTTCAAATGGTAAAGTCCAATAAGGAGGTCTCATTATAGGAGCAGAAATTAGCATGTTTTTAAGTTGTTTAAAAGCATGCTCACAATTTTCATTCCATTCAAACGCACTGTCTTTTAATAAAAGATTACACAATGGTTTAGATATTGCGCTAAAATTCTTTATTAATCTCCTATAAAATCCTGCATGTCCTAAAAATGTCCTTACGTCCTTTCTGAGTCTTAGTTGTTGGCAAGTTGGAAATTAAATCAATTTTTGACTTGTCTACTTCAATTCCTTTTCTAGAAACAACATGACCCAAGACAATACCATTAGTAACCATAAAATGACATTTTTCCCAATTAAGAACAAGATTTTTTTCTTCACATCGAACCAATACCTTTTCTAAATTTATCAAGCAATCATCAGAGGAATCACCAAAAATAGAAAAGTCATCCATAAATACCTCAAGAATACGTTCAACCATATCACTAAAAATGCTTAACATGCATTTTGAAATGTGGCTGGAGCATTGTATAATCCAAAAGGCATCATTCTATATGCAAATGTGCCAAAAGGACATGTGAATGTAGTTTTCTCTTGATCCTCAGGTGCAATTGCAATTTGATTATACCCAGAGTATCCATCTAAAAAACAATAATATTCATGCCCTGCAACTCTTTCTAAGATTTGATCCATGAAGGGTAAAGGAAAATGATCTTTCCTAGTTAATGCGTTAAGTTTTCTATAATCAATGCACACACGCCAACCAGAAATAGTCCTAGTTGGAATTAATTCATTATTTTCAATTTTAACCGCAGTAACTCCTGATTTCTTAGGTACTACTTGAGTATGACTTACCCACTTACTATCATAAATAGGATAAATGATTCCATTATCCAATAGTTTAATGACTTCATTTCTCACTATTTCTTTCATATTAGGATTTAGCCTTCGTTACATTTGTATACAAGATTTAACATTTTCTTCTAAATAAATATTATGAGTGCAAATTAATGGGCTAATTCCTTTTATGTCAGTTATAGTTCATCCTAATTCATTCTTATGTACAACCTACCTTCTTGGAATGCATCAATTGTTGCAGAGATTATAACTGGAAAGGTTTCATTCTTACCCAAAAATGAATATTTTAGGTGAGATAGCAATGGATTCAGATCCAACTTTGGTGGTTCTTTATTTGATGATGCCAAAGAAGTTGGTATTGATGGAAGTTTCTCAAATTTTTGTATCCAATAATGATTATCATTTTCCCATAAAAACTTTTTTTAGGGACATCATCAATTTCAGAATTAGCAAAATAATTTTCTAAAGGATCAGAAAGTTTAGAAATGTTGATTTGTTCATGAACAAGTTCATCGATAAAATTCACTCCATGTACTTCAGAATTCTCTCCAGGTTGCTTTCAAACATTAAACACATTTAATTCTAAAGTCATATTCCCAAAAAAAAAGGTTTAAAACACCATTCCTGCAATTGATCAAGGCATTAGAAGTAGCAAGAAATGGGTGACCTTAAATAACAGGAATTTGTGCATTTGCATTTGAAACAAGAGTAGTGTCCAAAACAATAAAATCAACTGGAAAGTAAAATTTATCAATTTGAACCAACACATCTTCTACCACTCCTCGAGGAATTTTAATAGAATGATCAGGAAGTTGGAGTGTAATAGGTGTTGCTTTAAGTTCACCCAAGCCTAACTGTTGATATACCGAAAAAGGTAAAAGATTAACACTAGCACCAAGATCAAGCAAAGCACGCTCTATTCTAGTGTTACCAATAATGCATGAAATTTTCGGGCATCCAGGGTCTTCATATTTGGGTGGGGTAAGATGCTGAATGATCGAGCTTACAGTTTCTGTTAAAAATGCTTTCTTTTACACATTATGTTTTCTTTTGACAGTACACATATCTTTCAAAAACTTTGCATATGATGGAACTTGTTTGATTGCATCCAACAAAGGAATATTGATCTTAACTTGTTTGAAAAGTTCTAAAAATTCAGCATTTTTATTTAAATTCTTTGTTGGTTGTAATCTATGCGGAAAAGGATAAAGAATTCCTCATTTCTCTTTTTCTATGTCAATGTTTTCAGACTTACCATTACTCTCACCTTTACATTCTGAAGAAGATGATGATTCTTGAATTTTTGATGAAATAGTTTTATCAACCTTCTTGCCACTTCGGAGGGTTGTGATAGATTTAACATCTTCTTGGTGAGTTACACTAGAACAAGAAGCAAGAGATTGATTAGAAGGATTTGGAAAAGGTTGAGCAGGAAACTTACCTTTTTCTTGAGTGCGCAACGAAACTGTCAATGTTGAAAGTCTTGTCTTGATTTCATTGATAGCTTGTGATGTTTGAATATTAAAATTTTTCAGTTCCTGCATGAAAACTTGCAATGTCTCATCAAGACTTTTTACCCGCGAATATAAATTAGATGAACTGTATGGAGGCTTTTGGTTTTGGGGTACATGAGGATGGTTATTATTTTGCCAACCAAAGTTTGGATAATTTTTCCATTAAAGGTTATAAGTTTCAGAATACGAAGAAGGAAAAGGCTTTGAGGATGTATTTATGACATTGGCATTCTCATGCAACATTTCTTTAAAAACTGGAATGTTCGGACATTCAAGAGTAGAGTGTCCCATAATATCACAAATATCACAACTCTCTTGATTTTTCACTGAATTGACTTCTTTTATTTTCCTAGTTTCTATGGCATCGAGTCTTCTAGAAAAAAATAGCAAACTTAGCACTTAAATCATCATCTTGGTTAAGGTGATATTTTCCTTTATTATGCACAAGATTATGTTTAGCAGATCCTTCTATAGAATTATCTGTGTGCCAAGACTGAGAATTTTCAGCTAAATGATCTAAGTAATCAAAAGCTTCTTCAGGTTGTTTACTCATGAAATCACCATTGTACATTGTTTCAACAAATTGTTTAGTTTCAGGAGTCAAACCATCATAGAAAAAACTTATGATACGCCATTCTTCAAAACCATGATGTGGGCAAGAATTTAATAAATCTTTAAAACGTTCCCAACTGAAAAAACGTTTCATTTGGCTTTTGATTGAAATTTTGAATTTGTTTCTTTAAATCATTAGTCTTATGTGTTGGAAAAAAACTTTTTTAAAAATTGAGTTTGCATTTCTTGCCAAGCGTCAATTGACCTAGGTTTCAACGTATTAAGCCTAATTTTTGCCTTATCTGTTAAAGAAAAAGGAAATAATTTTAACTTAATAATTTCATTTGAACATTGTTGGTCGTTAAAAGTGATGCATACATCTTCAAAATCTTTAAGGAAAGCATAAGCACTTGCACATTCCATGCCATGAAAAGTATGAAGTAAAAATATCATACTGGTTTAAATTGAAAGCTGTTTGCATTTGGAAACATAAAACATGAAGGTAGTGAAGTTCGAGGGGGATGCAAGTAATCACGCATCAAGCGCACTTGCATATTCGCATTTTCATTGAGAACAAGTTGATCTTCAGCCATGGTAGGTGAATTTGGTGGTGTGTCAAACAAATTTCTAAAAGGAGTTTCAAAATTATTTCTAACCAAACGACGAGAACTTAAATCACACTGCCAAATCAACATGAAAAACTAATATACACATAAATAGGCGGTAAAACCGTCCATTAAATATATATATATATATATGTATATAAACTTGAATTCTAAATTTTACCTTCCCCGGCAACGACGCCAAAAACTTAACCGGCTCTTTTTAGTTGTATACCCAAGTGCAGGTTGTTGTCAAGTAATAATTCTCGGGAGTCTGAGATCGAATCCACATGGAAGTTTTGTTTAGAAATTACAAGATTATAAATAAAAAATAAAAAAATCTGCAAAGAGAATAATTGATTAGAAAATAAACAACGATGTTAATAAAAGAAGCTGAGGTTTTGAGAATCCACTATTGGTATTATACTGAGATTAATTTTTATTCTTCTTATTACTCAATTGAAGTCCATATGATGAAATGAATTCCAATCAGAAGGTCCTACAATGAAAGTCCAAAGTCCATTGTCCAATGTCCATAATCAAATTCCAAAGTGCAATAAACAATGTCCAAAAAATGCAAAGGTATAACATATGGTGTTATATGGATTGGTGCAATCAAAATTAATAAACAAGTCCAAGTGTTCTTTATTCCAATTTGTTTTTTCTACAATAAATCAAGTTAATTATAACAAGCATTTATTGTGACAAATTATTTGTCTATACTGAAGCAAAGTTCTTAATTTACTAACACGGATATTAGCCAACTAAATTTAACATCATATACTAATTTAACATGTTTTAGTATACGTTGAGAATTTTAAACTAACCTTTAGTATATACCAAGAGCTTCATCCTTCCACCTCAGCAACTTGACTTAGAAAGACACCATAACTTTAAAGAAAATAAAATTTGGTTTACAAAAACCAAATATAAGAAAGAAAAATATAAAGATGAAAGAAAGAAAAGTGATCTTGAATTTTTAACAACAAGGTTACAACCAAGCTTCCAAGACGATTTACAAGGCAAAACTAAAGCCTATCTATAGGAAATTTGTGATTCTAAATGCCAAAGGATGGTGGCTGGAAATTCATCCACTTGAAAGAAATCTTTGCATTATTTGATGATGACTTTGCATTACTCCGGTTTTCAGAATTTTGTGGGCATTTCCAGATTGATTTTGACTTCCCATTTACTTCGAAAATTTAGTAGACTCAATAAGCTTTCCAACGGTATCTCACGGGCCAATTTTCGAGTTCTGGAGCTCAAGTTATAGTCAAAACCGTGCAACATATTGAGTTTAGAATTTTAGTATGAGTTTATTGAGTCTATTTTCTCAATTCCAGCATTTGCCCAATTCCTTTCACCTTGGATCATCTTTGGATTCAACTTCATTTGTATCATAATTGCAATCACCTAATTCAACATATCTAAGCCTGCAATTAATACAAAAATACAATTTATTAAAAATAACTGAAAACAGAACAAAAGTACTAAAACTACAACATATTGAAAATACAAACCACAAAATATGAAATAACTAAAAACTTACAAATTTTAATAAAATACTTAATAAACAATGCAAATGTTCATACTATACATACTAAAATGAGACTATATTAAGGACTCATCAGAAGCCATGTTTAGAGAGACAAGTTCACAATCTCCTTGGGAAATGCATGAAAATGCTTTCGCTAAGGATTTTTCATTTTATTTTTTAGTTATTTTCTGGGTTTTTTATTTTAGTTTGTTTTGGGATTTTTTATTTAAATTTTCGGTTAGTTAGGTTGTTTAGGATTTTTGAATTTTAATTTTGGTTATTTATATTTCTTTTATAATTCTTTTTGAATTTTAAATTTGAATCTTTTCTCTTGATTGTCCATTCTTTTATTTTAACATTTTTTTCTTTTTAGGTCAAGAGTTTGAATTTGAGAAGAATTGAAGAAGTGTTTGGATTTTTTTTCAAGAGAGAGAGCAAGGGCCGGTAGGGTATTGTAGGTTTAAATACCTAATTTTGTTCAAACCCTAGATTTATTTCATCTTTTTCTCTACCCTAGCTGCACCACTCTTCCCCTTACCATCATTGTATGCTTTTTCACCCATTGGTGAGACATCATTCAACCTTTCACCTTTCCATCATTCATCGTTCACTTCACCATTATAACACCAACCTTCCATCTCTCTCATTCATTTACTCTCTCATATTTACTTCATCTTCTTTCCATTTCTTTTTCTCCATTGTTGAAACTTTGAGTTTTCTTTTTCTTCTTGAATCGAAATAATGTCTACAAGCCTCAAAACCATGGATGAAGTTTGTCCCTCAGGCACGCCACAACCATCATATTGTAAGTTCACCACGGGGCCGTGCAGAAGCGGTTCGAAGAGAAGTTTGCAACAAGACAAGTTTGAGAGGAGCAAGGCTTTGCCTATGAAGTGCCACACCCGAGTTTCGGTCTTGAGGAGTCCATATATGCCACGATTGAGAACCATAAATGGCCAATATTATGTGAACAACCGGCCGGAGTAAACGTCTCATGGGTAAGAGAATTTTACTCTCATGTTTCTAGTCCAGATAACCTAGTTGTATTTGTACGTGGCAGGGCCATTTTCCTCGACGCTACTACCATCAACGCCTATTATGGCTTGTTCTTCAAAGAAGATGAACATGCAAAGTTCGTGGAGAATCTGACTCGCAAGAAGATGGACCAGGTTTTGAAGGATCTTACCTTAGAAGGAACGAAATGGAACAAGGGAGAACTTAAGGGAATTGTAAACCACATTATGCTAAAACCTGAAGCTAAATTATGGAATAATTCTATTAAGACTCGTTTAATGCCTACCACACACAACACCACTATTTCATTATCTCGATTGTTATTGTTGCACTCTATTCTTCACAAGCGTGTTATCAATGTTGGGCAAATAATTGTGAATAAAATTTATGGATGCAGTAAAAAGGACATAGGGCCTTATATTTTCCTAATTTAATAACTATTTTGTGTGAGAAAGAAAAGGTACAAATTGAGCCAACTGATGAACGAATGCAAAAGCGGAGTGGGTGGACAAAGGCGCAGTACATGCAAGTAATGCAAGAATGAATGCCACGACCAAAGCCAATTGTCCCAGTTGCCAAACAAGTGCACATACCGCGGTAAAAGACACTGCACCAAAAGAGTTTGCCTCGGCAAGTTCTCAAGGGGTGGTCGATCTAGTATGCCCTTTGTTGGAGAAGTTAGAGTGCATGGAGGAGCGAAAGATGAAGATCCAATGGTATATCAAGGATCGGGATGTTGCACTAGCATAAATCATCTAGGAGAAGTACCCCGATTGCCAAGTACCATTCCCCGTGTTCCCTAAAGAGTTACTTGCCACGGCAAGTGAGGCTGGCAAGTCTGGTCCAGCCAAGAAGGAAACTGCCATGGCAACTGATGCTAAGAATAAAGGTAAGCAATCAGTGACTGAACCTATGCAAACTGAACTATTTGTTGATCCTGCAGATTCTGAAGATACCACTTCCACACCGTTGATGTCCCCACAATCGGATGAGCTACCACAGAAACCAACAAAGCGTAAAGCTTCACCACTTAAGGAAGCCGACACGATGGGTATGCTAGAGGAGGAGGTAGAGGATACTGAAGCTTCAACCCTTGTACCACCAGCAAGACAACAACCAATACGCACTAGAAAGTGTGTTAAGCACATGGCCACCAGGAAATCACGAGCTAGAGGTGAGGACCTCTTTGACTAGCATTTGTATTCTCATTTTTTGTTTTGTTTTCATGCATTGAGGAAAATGCTTTTCTCAAGTTTGGGGGTTGTCTTGGTTGTTTCATGTTTAGTTGCATTTGCATTCATTTGTTTTTAGTTAGTGTCACTTGCCATAATAGTTTGCCTGAATGAACTTGTTAATAACCTGCTGTGATATCTAATGATGGTGTATTTGCAACGACATTAGGTTAAGGGAACTTTTGACTCTAGGCTTAGCATGGAAAGTTGCTTAGGATTTTGTTATGATGCAGCTTTAATAAACACTATTGTGACTTGTTAATTTAGGAGAACCTAGTGAACTTTAGGTAAGTAAATATTAAAAAATGCTAGAGGAGCCCAACTGGCTCTAGCCAAAAAAATGATGAGCAATAAACCTTAGCTAGAGGTGCCCATCTGGCTCTAGTCTTAGGGATCTTGTAAATGCTAGAGGTGCCCGAAATTGGCTCTAGTATAAGAATAAAAAGAAGAAGAATTACTAGAGGTGCTCAAAACTGGCTCTAGTTAGATCGCTTGCCTCGACAAGTTAATAAAACTGAGGTTTTGCTTGGAACTCCTATAATTAACTTGTACATGACTACGCACACGCTTCACTTTCATCATACTGAATTTTGAGTAATCTTTCTATATTTTGCCTAAAGTCACAAAGGTAATTAATGCTAGTTACCTCGGTTCTGAGGATTGAAGTTAGGTATGCAACTTGTTTGTGTTTGGTAAATGCCTTGGCAAGTGATGGCTAGTTTTGCATTGCTTGAGGACAAGCAATAGTTCGAGTTTGGGGGTGTGATAAGTGTGTAAAAGTACTATTTTTCCTATCCTTTTTACTCACATTATTGTTAGACTTAAGCTTATTTTAGTTGCATATGTATTCATTCATGCATAAACTCGTAGTTTCCTAGTTCAATGTGCTTGGCCATGCATTTTATTACTTTTTGTAGAAAGAATGCTGCTCTTTTGCTTGTTTGTGTGCAGGACGAATTACCGAGCCATTTTTTGAAGTCCGCCATGGCGTTGAAAAGATCAAAGCGGTTAGGATTTCCAACCGCCCAATTCAAATGCAAAGGATAAATCCCTAATTTTTATTTATTTATCAGCTACATTATCTCCCACATTTGAAATTCAAAACGGAAGCCCTATCTCCACCAAAATCCCACGCAACAAACTCTCCTCTACACCTATTTAAAGGATCAAAACTCAAGTGAATTGGAGAGAGGAAATTGGAAAGAACGGTTCATGAGAGAGATTGAAAGAGAAAGGCTGATTGTGGGAGGAGTGATCAGATTGAGGAGTTCATCTCATCTCTTCCTTCATTGCTGTAATCGTACATCACCCATCATGTTGGGGAAATATTTCTTTGTATTTTCTTTTCACCCGACCATGAACTAAACTAGATGGTTTGGGTTATTAGGTTTGAGAGGTTTTTGTATGGATGATTAATTTTGGTTCAAGTTTAAATGCACAATGTTGATTCAATTCCTATTCTTGCAAATCAAGTAGTTTAACGCTTGAGTGGAGAATCATTTGTTGAAACTCAAATCCCTAAATCAGTGACAACACAAGGGAGAGCGAGATCAATGGTGATTCATGGGAAGGAATCACTCTAATAAAGTGACAGCCATTAGAGGTTCCTCAACCAAGTCAATTTCCAAACATTACAAGAGTTGATGGAGATCGACGGGCTGAATTGAATCCAGGTTTCCTAACATTGCGAGAGTTGAAGGAAATCAATTCCCTCTTGAACCAAGTTTCAGGAAGGTGACAAAGTGAAAGAGCTTGGCGACATGGAGAATTTCAAGCGACTAACAAGAGTTCAAGGAAAGACGGTGTTCGTTCTTGGTAAAGTAACGTGTGACAGACATATCACCAAGATTTGTGAAAGCATCAGCCCTTCAAGTTAGAGATAACGTGTAGGCAGTGAAGAACATTCTACTGAGCATTGGAGACACAATTGACTTGCCATGGCATCGCACTTGCCGCAACAATTAACTTGCCAGGGCAACCACTTGCCGAGAAGATTACTACTCCGACTTAACCACTGGCAATTACATTTCACTGGTCACGGAGAGTCCTACTTCCAGCAACTACTTGCATGGGCAATTACTTACCACAGAAATCTACTTGCCTCAGTATTTCACTTGCTTCCGACATTCAACTTGCCAAAGTAACTCATCCGGCATACTCTTAATCCTGATAATCAAACCAATTATCTCATTCATTACTTTCTTTCCTTTACAATCTTTAGTTATTTGTTTTATTTTTCTATCACTATCTATCATCACAACTATTCTCTTATTTCAATGCAAGGAGTTCAGAGTTCAAGTCCTTCAGACCAGTCCATGTGGAGACGATACTCTATACTTATCACTTATTACTTACAACGTGTTCACTTGCACATTTGTGTAGCACTCAAAACACGCGACAACAGGTTCTTCCTATATAGAACCTTCCGCTTAGAGTCATGAGTTCGTCTTATATGGAAGCTTTTACTCTAAAATCTTATGACTATTAGCTTTTCCTATATAGAACTTTCGTCTTGGAATTTTGAAGATGTAGGTTCTTACTATATCGAACCTTTGTCTTCAAACACGGCTCCCTATTTTCTGATGGTGTGAGCACTAAGAATTCTGATTCTTTCCAAAAGGCTGAAAAAATTGAAGTTCTCGAGACAATACCTCGATTTCTGATCATCTTGGCATCAACAACAATAAAATATCATAATTGGGCGAGTATAAAAGACTCTTCATTCTTTGTTGGTATCTGTTTTCTCACTTGCCTGTTCATAGATTCAGAACTTCGAGTCCTTTCTATATATGATTGTTCACTCTTCCTATTTTTGAAGCTTTTGAGCTGCAAGTTCTTCCTATATAGAACTTTTAGCTTGACCTTGGCGAATTCTTTAGGCTGCAAGTTCTTCCTATATAGAAATTTTCACCTTCAAGATTTAAAGTTATAGATTTTTCTTATATAGAACCTTCCGCTTTCTTTGGATGGATCTTTCGAGCTACAAGTTCTCCCTATATAGAACTTCTTACCTTAAATTCTTGAAGCATGATTTCTTCCTATATAGAACTCTTCGCTTTGAAATCCTGGAGCTACGAGTTTTTCCTATATAGGACTTCTTTCCCTGAAATCTTAGAGTTATGGGTTCTTCCTATATAGAACCTTTCACTCTAGAGTCTTGAAATCCTAAAGCTTTGAGGTATTCCGATATAAAAATCTTTTTTCACTTTTTCTTTTTCTTTCTCTTTCTTCCTTTTTTTTATTTTCTTCTTTCCCTTTTTTTTATTTTTCTTCTCTCTTCTCTTCTTCATATTCTTCTTCTTCTTCTTCTTCTCTTTTCTTTTTCTCTTTCTCATTTTTCTCTCATTTTTTCTTTTCTTTTCTTCTTTTTTTCTTCTTTTTCCTTTTTTGTTCTCTTATTTTTCCTTTTCTTTCTTTCTTTTCTTTTTCTTTTTTTCTTTTCTTCTACTTTTTCTTTGTTTTATCTTATTTTTTTATTTTTTTCTTCTTTTTTCCCCTAAAATCTAGAGCGATGAGTTTTTCCTATGTGAAACTCCCTATTTTGAAGTCTTTGAGCTATAGGTTTTTCCTATATAGAACCTTTTGCCTCGAAGTGTTAGAACTGGGGGTTCTCCCTATATAGAACTGTCCACTCTGAAATGGTGGAGTGTCGGGTTCTTCCTATATAGAACCTTTTGCTCTAAAATCTTGAAGCTGCTAGCTCTTCCTATATAGAACCTTTTTCTTTGAATTTTTTTGAGCTACAAGTTCTTCCTATATAGAACTTTACGGGTTATTCCTATATAGAACCTTTGGCTCTGAAATCTTGAAGTTACTGGTTCTTCCTATATAAAACATTTCGCTTTGAATCTTTTAAGCTGCAAGTTCTTCCTATATAGAACTTGACAGGTTCTTTCTATATAGAGCCTTTGGCTCTGAATTCATGAAGTTACAAGTTCTTCCTATATAGAACCTTTCACTTTGAATATTGAAAAATGTGGTTTCTTCCTATATAGAACCTTTATCTTTAGAAATGGCACCATGTTTTCTATGACGTGAGTACCGAAAAATTTCTACTAGTTCCCAAAAGGTTGAAGACTTGAATTCTTTGAAGAATGCCCTGATTTCTGATCGTCTTGACATCAAAGGCTATCTTGCTTTGAAACTACAATATGATTTTCACTACTTCCTTGACAGCTGAAGACTGGAAAACCTTGAAGGATGCCCCGATTTTTTATCGTCTTGGCATCAAAGTAAAGTTAGCCTCATCCCCGAAGGACTTACTGATGGCCCAAAGGACATAAGAGCTGGATTCACGCCAAAATGGCTACCAATAGGAAATCTTCAATAAGATCCACCTCTTCAATATGAAGTTGCAGACCAAATTCTTTGCTTGTCTTTAAATACCTCATTTCTTTGTAGTATGCTCTCTAATCTTAATTTCATAACTCTTCATTTAATCAATTGAATACTCGCGCTCTTAACTCTCTTGCGCAAGTAACTCTCTTATTCTTCTTCATTGTCTCTACCCATTTTGCAAATAACCTCATTCTAGTCCCTATACTATTCTTATATAGAGACACTCATCATTCTTTTGTGTTCAACATTGCCTCATTACATCTCTGGGCTTGACTATTTCTAATTTCTTGACCCAACATCCATAGTCTTGGTCTGTCTCAATATTAGGGCAGGTAAAATACCCCCACTTCCTGAACTCATCCTTAAATCCAATCTTCTTGTAGTATCTCTGCAGGAACCAACTCTCGGTCCCTATACTTTAATTCTTATTAAAAAATTAAAGATAAAACAATCGTTTTGAAAATAAAACTTGGAAAAAATGCCAAACATCTTTGAAAACTAATGTTTGGGAGAAAACTATAGATATCTTAAAAATCAAGATTTAGAGAAATCCAAACATTTTTGAAAACTGATGTTTGGAGAAAATGGTAGGTATTAAAAGAATTGAAATTCAGAGAAAAGTGCCAAACATTTTTTAAAACTAATGCTTGGAGGAAACGACAAATATGTAAAAGAATTGAAATTTGGAAAAAAAATGTCCAAACATTTTTGAAAACTAATGCTTGGAGGAAATGACCAATATGTAAAAGAATTGAAATTTGGAAAAAAAGTCCAAACATATTTGAAAACTAATGTTTGATCCAAAATATCAAATGCATTTAGCAAATTTGTATGTTTAGAAGTTTTTGGCTATATAATCATATGTATGGTCTCCCCTAGTCCATTTAGGATTTCGAGAGGAACATTTCCCATACCTAATTTCTAGCATATTTGAGGTGGCTCTCTTGATCTCACCCCTCACTATGTCCCATCCTTCTCTCATTTAGGTGTCGATCAGGCACTTCGAAGTTTGACATTCCTTGAAGAAAAGTTAACCCTTATAGGCGGAATGTAATCTGAAGACAAACTTATCCAACTCTAATATCCACATATGATCAGAATGGCCTTTGTAGGCTCATAATGTAGGCTATGGTTCAAGGCTATGAAAGAAATGGTATATAGGCCCAAATAAGTGTTTAAGGGTGATGAAACCAAGGATCATTTTTTTCTGTTGAAATATTTTCTCTGCACTTGTTGATTGGCATGTGCTTTTAATGAAAAAAAACTTTTCTTGTTTCTTGGATTGCTCTAGACTGCCCATTTCTGGGTTTTCACCCTAGAGTTCATTTCTTTCTTTGTAGTTGTAGCTCTAGACTGCTTTGCGTCTTGGCTCGGCATTGATGCGCGTTTCCATTTAGAGGTGATTGGTCCACCAAAGTTCGTATAAATTCTGATTAAAACTTTATTCCTATATTGCTTGATTGGGGTATGCTCATATAGAGTAATATATTCCTTGGATCGCTCTAGACTGCCTATTTTTGGGTTCTTATCCTAGAGTTCATTTCCTCTTTTCATGTAGCTTGCATTCTGATTGAATGTTAATGAGCTTCTTATTCAAATGTAATCAAATCTTCAAGGTTCTTGATGTCTTTTATTGCACTTTCTAACTTGGTGCTTTCACTCTTGATTGTTTCAACCTTCTTGTTGGCAAACTTGCAATTTGACTTAGCCATCTTTTTGACTATAAACTTTTCTTTTGTTGATTTCTTCTATTGTTTCTCTGACTTTTGTATGTATACTTTCATTTCTCACCATCATTCATGAAGCATTATCTTTATAGTGTGGTCAAAACCGAGCGACTTTAACTCACGAACAAATCCTCGTCCTCTTTGCCCCAGTGTGAGGGTGATCCTTGGTTTGGGTTCAAATGAAAAGAAACGATCAGGCTCAAAGGGGAACAAAAATGGATATTTTTTATTATTTGTGAGGGGGATTAAAGAAATGCCATTCGTCATCCCATACATGGATATCAAAATAGTCTTCAGGGGGTAGAAGTTTATGGTCAACACTCAATTCAATGATCTTAAACGATAAATGCATGAGAAGGGAATCTCCTAAAATGGGATTTTCCCATTATCTAAACACTTGCTTTGGTCCTCTATCGGCCTAAATGGACTAGCGGATACTCGCATTCGCAATATCCCCACGGCGTTCAATCTAACTCTAAGGCACTCTTACATTTGAGGTTTAATAATAAAAAGGTATGTACATATGTATTATTTTTCATAAATATGTGTATACGCATATGGGAGAACAAAAACTATCCCATAACAATGAATGAATGCTTAAAGAATCAAAGAATGCAAAAAATGTTTTCTAAATAACGAAATGAAAATTTTATTAGAATAGCTACATTCTAACATTTGATTTTTTTAAAAAAAAATCTACATCTTAGCTCATAGATTTCTTTTGCATTTTTCCAAAAGCACAGGGATCAACGATTTTGAATTGCCTTTACTTATAGACATTTACTCCGGGCTAGTTGTACCATTCCCCTGGGTACAATCAGTTTATACCAATTATAACATTGGATTTTTTTCCAAAGGATTTAGTTTCCTTTGACCATTCGTAAAAATGGATTTTGATAGACATTTGATTTAAAAAGGATCTATAGCTTTACTCATAGAATTCTTATGCATTTTTTCCAAATGCACAGGGATTAACGGTTTTGAGTTGCCTTTATTGGTATCCGTTTGCTTCGGGCTAGCTGTACCATTCACTGGGTACAATCAGTTTATACCAGTCATGACATTAGATTTTTCCAAAGGATTTATTTTCCTTTGACCATTCGTAAAAATGGGTTTTTGATGGACATTTGAATTATCCATTGTCTTAAACTTTATCGTGTTTAAGCACGTTACACCAATTTTTGTTGGACTTTTTTGAAAAAAAATGAGAAACTCAGGCATAGGGATTTTTGAGTCATTTCCAAGGCGACAACTCATTCTGTCCTTCTAGGTGCGGCGTAAGTCTGCCCCATTTCCTTTGCCTTCCCTTGCTGGATTAACTCTTGTCAAGACTCCGTTGCCAACCAGTCTCTTAATTTCTTCTAATAATGTCTTATACCTCTTGGTGGCATGCTCCGATGCCCCTATGAGAAAACGAGTAAAGGACCAAGTAGAACTCTCTTGCACCCAAGGTATCAATACACCCTATTATCTTAGGCTATTTCTTCAGCTTTGCTACCATGAAAACCCGCAATCGATTCTATCATTCTATGGATTGATGTATGTAAAATTTTATATACATAAAATAATAATCAAATAAATTTCTTTCTCCTTTTTCTTTTTTTATCCTTACGAAAATGTTTAAGATATGATGGAATCACAAAATTCTTTTACTAAAAAATCTTTACGAAATGATGAAATTGATTTTTTTTTTGAAAAAAAAGGTCTTTGTAAAAGGATCAAGGAAAATATCTTGTTTTGTTTTATAATGTCCTTAAGAAGAAAAAAAGTCATTGTGAAAGGGTTGGATTAAGAAATTTATGTTTGTGAGGAAAAGTGTCCAAATGAAATAGTTGAATTGAGAAATTCCTATTTTTTTGGAAAGATGTATCCTCACGAAAGGGTGGATTTTGGAAAAATTTCTCTTAATAATGGTGCAAAACTACTTTATGTTAAATATTTATGTAATGCATGTACATGCTTCATGGTGATGCAAAGATGCAATTGTTATGAATGTTTTATGGAAAACTAAATGTCATGATGTAGGAACATATTAAGTGATGCAATGTACGAAATGTATAAAGCATAACAATAATTAACAAATGCAAGAATGAATGCAAATGAAGTGTTGATTCTCAAATAATCTTTTAGGAAGACTTTTATCAAGAGATGGTGTCTGTTTACAAAAGGTTGATAATAATCATTCTTCCTAGTATCTTGATTTCTTAGAGTGAAGCGCATACTTGGTACTCCAACTATGTCTCCTCTCTATTTGCTTCTGCTCGGATCATCCTAGACCGTAATATTATCAAACTCTATATATTACAGAATATATCTCTCATTATAAAGATCTCCTAATATGGAATAATTTTTGAATCAAAACCTATGATTTGAAATGAAATGTAAATATGAATGCAGTGAGGTATTGATCGTAAAGTGCTCATCATAGAAAGACTTCCATTGGACAAAAAGGCTCGTTCCATCAGATGTTGCTTTTCTATGCTTGACAAATACTGATGAGCCCTAACTTCTTGACTTCGTCCAACAACCAAGTCAGTTTTCCCTCCTGGTATAGTGTCAAATCAATATTCCGACTTAACAACATCATTGCGTCGACCAAGTTTGCCACTTGTTGAGCCATTTTACGTGCTTGAGTGACAACAATCTTCACGTCATTTGCTTCTCGGGTTTCTTTTGGACCTACCTCCAATTTCCTGGAACTCGACCCAGATGCACGTCCTACTAATCTGTTGATGTAGATCACAAATGGGTTTGAACTATTGTATTGGTTGGAACTACCTTATTCAGGGGTAGAATTCTGACCATCGTGTTTCATATTTTGACTCTTAATAGATTCTTCTTTCGATTCAACAAACACCTTCTTTTTAGCCATAATGGTCATCAGGTCCATCATCTCAAACATCTGCTTCATCAGTTCTTGCATCTCCTGTCGATCATCATAAGCGCGAGTATCGCCTACTATGTCTAATTTGCACCCTTCGGATGCATCACCTCTTTGGTCTCTAGTGTATCCTTAGGACAATCCCTGAGAGTTATTATTCGTTCTATTTGATCACGAGACCTTTTATTCATTATAATTTCCCTCTAAAACGATGGTCACTTGCAAAAATTAATACATCATTTTACGCTATGAGAATGCAATGCAAAACAAATGTGAAGAAAAAAATAATAACAAAAAAGAAAATTGTGTCAATATGGTAAACGCCATAACTACAATGATGAATACGAATGAAGATGTTGATTCTCAAACAGTTCTTAGAAAGACATTTGTTTAACGGAGAAGATGTCTGATTACAAGAAGCTGAAATAATGGATTACATATAACGGTAATTTCTCGTCTTGACATCTCAATTTTGTGAAGTAAGGCTCGCGCTCTATGTCTTAACTTCGCTTCTGGACTGAGGGGCAATCTCATTATTCTCTTTTTCTACTGCTCAAAAGGTTCGCGATAGTGTAATCTATGTACCCGGGGCTTTCGAAAAGATAATTAACTCGTGCAGGTGGAGTATAGGCAATGTCTCTTCTTTAGGGGCCGATCTTGACAATCCAATTTGAAGGGGCCTATTTAAAATTTTAAAAGTTTTGGAGGCTTAAATTAAAATTTTCAAAGATTTTGAAAGGTTTAATTTAAAATTTTCATAAAATGTAGTTAACTAAACTTTTGAAAACTTATCAAGACCTTTTTTTAAAAAAATGGAAAAGGATTTAATCGAAATTATTTAAATTTTTTGAGATATAATAATAATTTTAAAAATTTTGGAGGGATAAATTAAAATTTCAGAAATTTCTAAGCGGTTAAATGTGAAATCTTCAAACTTTTGGGGGAACATGGCCCCTATTAGGATCCGCCTCTACGTCCACGCTACGCCGTCTCTGCCTTCGACATTTTTCTCCGTGTCAATTTGTCTCTTTTCTTGGTTGGTCTTCATTCAGCCCAACTTGATACTGTACCATTATCGCTCTTGGTATCACAGACTTCTCTCTTATTTGGATTGCCTTCTAAATTGGACTGTTTTCAAATCAAGATATATGTATGATATGAAATGCAAATTGGATGCAAAAAAAGTCAGCATAGCGACAATCGAATAAATAAAATTAAAATAAATTAAATACTTAACAATAAAATAAAGCAATCACTTCAAAGCGAATAAAAGGTATGTACAAAAATAAAAGCAAACAAAACCTAAAAGAATTAATTCTAAACGGGCAACATAATGGTGGGCTCCTACGGGCTACTATATGCAGTTTGGATCTAAAGAAAATGGTACTCGAACTGTCGATTGGACAACGATTCGAGGGAATACGACCCTTTTACCATACGGGGTGTAGACCTCACGAATATAAGGATCGAACTCCAAGAGTGAATTACAACACTATACGGAGGTGAAAATACCACGAAGCGAAGTAATCACTCCCACTTAAGGGTTACAAAACCAATATATGATGACAAAAAGGTAAACAAACAATAACTAAGAATTAAAACATTAAATTAAACCGAATTTAGAATTTTTCTTAATACTTACGATATGAACCTAAGGCTTAACTCTTTTTTTTATTTTTTTGAAAACAAAAATTTTTCCCCAGCAGAGTCGCCATGCTGTAGCGACTGTTTTTTCTGGGCCGCTACAAAAAATTATAAAAATTGTATTTGAGGGGATTCCCGCTTTTATTATTTTTAAAAAGGGAATTCTTTGAAAACTCATATTTTGAAAACATGGAGTCGCCACCGGTCACTTGGATAAGGTAGACCGGACACCGAAAACAAAACCAAAGATTTTAAAAACTTGGATTCTGGAGTCGATTACGGATGGGGAAGGGTTAGCACCCCCACCGCCCAAATTTGGTACCTAACGGGTTCATATTGTATTTATTAAGAAAAATAAAAATTCAATTTGATTTAATAATTAATTCCTAGAATGTATTGTTCGAATATTAAATTTGCCTCGATATCCCTGGTACCTAAGGAGATGACACCCGGAGACCGGGAAGACACTCCCACTAGAATACTAGAATCAAAGGCCTAAAACTATATGCAAAATAATAAATGCATGGACATGGCATTAATTCAAATGCATAAAAAACTCATAATCTGTGGTACCAAACGAGATGACACCGGAGATCCGAGATGCCACTCCTAACTGAATACCGAGACCTTAAAAACTAAATCTAACATACAAAATATATCTATTACAAAAACATGCCAATAATTAAAAACATAATCAAATAAACTATATATTACCCTATATCTAAACCAACATTAAATTAAAATAAATACAAAGATAATGATCGAATTTTTACCCCACTAGAAGCTCGAAATGAAAAACTTCGACCGACCCCCATTGAGATCTCTATACCCTCGGGTCATGGTTCAAAAACTAACTTGATCGGACCACAAAAGGACCCCCCGATCAAATGTTGGATCGAACTAGCTGGGGCCGAGAGCAATGCCCTCTACCCCTGGCAAGCCTTGCTCGGGCTGCCGGCTCCCACATTTTGGTTGCCATTGCTTGGCTCCATGCTTCCCCATCCCCGCCTTTTATAGGCAATGCAAGGGGTGGGGGTGACGTGGTTCAAGATGAGCCACGTGCTTTACCCCTTGTTTTACTTTTGGCTTTTTTTAAAAAAATTATTATATATATTACTTTATTATTATTATTATATATTTTTTGTTTTTTTATTTTTTGACTTTTTTATATTGATTTTATGTTAATAATATTACTATTAAAATAATACTAAAACCCGGACAAAAATAAGTGATTATAGAGAGAAAATAGCATATTGTTTTACTAAAAATGAAACGGTAAAACGTTCTATAGAAAATATAAAGAAAAAATGGTTACCTGTAATTTAAATTAAATTGACTTTTTCATGTTACAAGAATCGAACACCTGAAAATAAAGAAAATGAATTACGGGATTACAATTACAGCTATCAAACACAACCTAAATGTACTTTAACATCTTTACCTTTAATTTGATACTTAAATATTTAAGAAGTTCGTTTTACCAACAAAGTTTAGATGCTAGATGCAATGGTAAGGTGCAATGTTTTCTCAAGAAAAGAATTCAAATTCAAATCTTAAAGAAAGTATTTTTGAGAAAGTACCCGAGTTCCAACCGTAGAAAAGATATTGTTAAAAAGAAAGATTCACGAATCACAATGAGCCATAAAATTGACAATACCATATCAAAAATAGAAGTTTAATTTTTGGGCTTTATTGTTTAAATATTCCCTTTAGGGATCTTAATTGGAAATCTACCTCCTTTGAACAACATTTGGAAAAATACCCCAATTTGGGTCACGTAATTAAAACTCGCATTATGTGGAACGCGATTTAAGAACTCACGCTTAACAGGACGCGAGTTCCATGCTGATGTGGCACCACTTATCCGTTGGTCTATTATTTTAAGATGATTAAATAACTTGCACTTACCAGGACACGAGTTTGCCGATAATTTGAGCTGATACGACGTGAATTTATCGCGTTATTCGGATAGAACTGAACTCGCCTTTGGTCAGACGCGAGTTCCAGGATAAATAGTAGAACGGTTGAAAAAATAAATTACAGCGTTTAATTTTTGCGTAACTCGAGTTTGGTGAGGCGCGATTTTAGAAACTTGCATTTTACGGGATGCGAGTTCCATTGAATACTCGCAACCCAACTGGTGCGAATTCGGCTATAAAAGGGACCCCTTCCTTTTTTTACCCCACACCAAAATTCACTCTCTCTCAATTTTAATCTCTGTTCATTTCTCGTTTGCTTCTTATTGTTTGATATAATGACAATATTGATAAGGTTGGATCACAAACACGTTTTTGATTATCATTGGAGGAATGTAAGTTTTATCTATTTTAGTTTATTATTTTTATTTTATTATTTTGTTATATATGTTGTAATTAAAAGTGGTTTTAATTTATATGTATTTAATGTTTTTAGAATGGGGTAAAATGGCGCCTGGAGGTTGCTTACAATCGGATGTCAAATTTATCCTACCCGGAGCTACAACCATATATCGAGAAGGTCGGGTTTTTGCACACACCCAGAATTGTTGGAGGTGTAAAATTAGACGTTGATTTGATCAACGCTCTTCTAGAGAGGTGGAGGCCAGAGACACATACATTCCACCTTCCGTGCGGCGAGGCGACGATTACTCTTGAGTACATCTCTCATCTCCTCGGTTTGCCAATTGATAGAGATGTTATCACCGATCACAGTAGTGGTGATTGGCACGACCTATGTTTGGATTTGCTAGGGGCCGTACCAAAGTCATTGGACGGTGGCCGTGTTAAACTAATGTGGCTAGGGGATACTTTTAAGGATTTATCAGATGACGCGAACGAAAACGTAAAGACGATACAAATAAAATTTTTAGATAATTTTAGTAAATTAATTAAATTGACATATGCTAATATATTTTTTTCTTATTGTAGGCATATGCTCTCGCTCACATTTTACAAATAATCGGTGGGATATTAATGCCTAAAAAATCTCTCAACAAAGTTCACACATTGTGGTTATGGCATTTGTGGGATTTTAAAGATGTCGGTAAATTAAGCTAGGGATCGGTGGTTTTGGCTTCTCTGTTTAGGGAGCTGTACAAGAACATCGATCCTCAGAAGTACAACATTGGATGTTATTTGTTGTTGCTTTAGTCCTGGGCGTGGTGGAGAATGTCGTTTCTACGCCCTCAGCTTAACTAGCCTAGTCCATATGTTTTTTCGCTCCGCCGAAGGTAAGAAAAGAGTATATTTTTTATTATACTTTTTTAATATTAAAATTATCTTATTGTTTTGTAGGTGGAGCGGTCATTTAATTCATGTTGGTCTTCCCAAGGGTCTGAGCGCCATCAGACAGGATATTGAGAATGAATCTGGGAATCAGGTAACAATTTCACTTTTATTTGTTATTAAATTTGGTGTATTTATTTAAATTAAAATTGATACATAGTTATAATTGTATATTGTACAGTTTTTATGGACACCGTACGCGGATCCAAAAGTCTACGAGTGCCTTCTATAATTTTTAGAAGACACGAGGCTTGTTTGGACGGCCATTGTACCACTCATCTGCTATGAAATAGTTGAGTGGCATCCGAGTGACCGCGTCCTAAGGCAGTTTGGTTGTGTCCAACGAATTCTGGTTGCGCCTCCAAATTTGGACGAGTTACACACGTTCACTCGACAAGGGAAGCCCGAGGTAATCTTTTTTTATTTGACTCAAACTTTTATTAATTTAAACGTCATTGATATCTAAAAATAATGACAACATTTTTTATTATCTGATAAGTTGATTGGGCGGTAAGGCACATAGATTATATAACTCAATGGAGGGATAGGGCGGAGCCTCAACATCAACCCTACCGTGACTACCGCATGTTCGAGATAATGGTGAGCCTGGATTACAAGGAGTGGTTTATGATGAATGGGAAGCCATTTATTCTTACTCTGAAGGAACGAGCCATCGTCTATCAGCGTACGCAGCGCAACCGCCCACGAACTCATCGTACGAGGGGAGCACAAAATACCTCTGGTAGTGCATCATCATCAACAAGAAGGCATTCTCCAACCTCATCGGCACCAGGACCATCATAGTCTACCCCACTGACCTCTAACCATTCGATGCACTCATCATTTCATCCGTCGCCAAGCCTGGCCGAAGGTTTTTTATGCATGTTGTGGCGGACCCCTATGGTTTATTTTCGGCGATGATTAGTGGGACGTCGAGCGTTCCTCTAGCCTACCTTCCCTTGATGCAGTTCCTGCCGGTGGCAACCAACTTTGGCACCGGCTTTGTCCAGCAATTCACTGGTTGGCCTGTTAGAATGGGGGGTACTATTGAAGTTGGAACCGGGACTAATGATGATGACAATGATGATGACGACGATGATCTCAATGATGACGATCCACCAGGAGTTCCCATACGTGCGCGACGCAATCCGATCGAACTCGTCGTCCACCGCGGTGTGGTATCAGTGGACATAGGCACCATTAGTTTATTTTTTTTGTATACGAAAATATTGAACCATATTTGAATATATTTCAATAATATATAAAAGTTTATTTTTTGTAATTACTTTATATTTAGTTAATTTTTTAAATTAGTATATAATTGATTGTTTATTTCATAATATATTTAAGTTTTGTTAATTTAAATTAGAAGACCATATACCAGTTTAAGTTGTTACTTGTTTTGATTGGAAACAATTTAACACGTCTGGCAACGGTCGAGTGAACTCGCGTCTAGATGAACGTGAGTTCAATTTAATTTCTGACAGAACTAGCGTCTAGATGAACGCGAGTTCAATTTAATTTCTAACAAAACTTGCGTCTAGATGAACACGAGTTTAGCTTTTAAATACCATCCAAGGCACCACTGTGAAGGAAGAAATTCGTATGTAGAAGTGGATGTTTCGATTATATTGTAGCTACTGATGGCAACAAACGACGTAACCAAAAAATTATTTTACAAAGAGTTTTCCCATATATCATGGTTTGTTAGTATATGCAGTTGCATTTATATGATGATTTCATACTTTTTGGTGGGATGTTTCGATTCCATATTTTTGTTCAAAGTGAACGAAAAATCACAATATCCGGGAACGTGTGGTCTTTTTAAATTGCCTACATACCTCTTACCTTTTGTTCGAGGCTGACGGGTTGCTTATTCTTACGCCTTGAACGTTAAGGCGAGATAAAGACCACCATATGTAATCGGAGTCAAAGCCCTACCATTGTAGATGACGATTGCTCTGAGGAGCACAAAATCCACGAAGCTTTGGTGTAATCGACCGGTTACACCTTCTCGTGGGTTACCGCATTTGGTGGTTTACCAGTTACAATACCTCGTGGGTTACAACTTTTGGTAGGTCACCGGTTACAAGAAAATAGGTGTCCAACAAATTTTGTCGCTTGTAAGGATGTTATATAAGTTCATTTTGAAATGTAATTTTTTTTGCTTCTGCATAATTAAAAATTGGAACGATTGTTATATTAGTTAACATTTCTGAAGAAATAAATGAATAGAAGAGCATTGCAAATTAATTTACTGTTATTTCAGTTAACAAAGCCTAGTTAAATTTCTATCATTTTACATTGAAGTTCGTTTCAGTTGCTACCCTATAAATAGCCACCCCACTTCTTCAAAAAAGCACTTCTTAAATTTTTATAGTAGTTCGCACTATATATCTCTTATTCAATTTCATATTAATTCGCTTTATATTCCTCTTACTCAATTTTCTACTATTTCGCTCTACAATGGCTAGAAACCTACATGATTTCCCATTTATGGGGAGACAGTTATGCGATGTTACTGTGGATAGTGATGGTGAATTAGAAGTTGGAATGATATTCGAGACCAAAAAAACTCGCAGAGGATGCAATTAAGAATTACAACATATTCCACTTGGTTCTGTCAATAGTGAAGAGAACAAATGTAGACAACCATATTGCAGAATGTGTCTAAAGGGACCACAGATGTAACTGAAGGATCCGTGTATCACGAATGAAGAGGCTGAACAACGTGTGGCAGATAGTAAGATACGAAGGACCTCATACATGCTAGTTCTTGCAATGTAGAGGTAGATGTTTCTGTAGTTTTTTAAATTGTATGATGTTAAGAATATGTGATATAAGTAAACAATTCAAATCTGGAGTAACTATAATATGTGATGTAGTTTTTTAAAATTGTATGATATTAAGAATACGTGATGTAAGTAAACAATTCAAATCTGGAGGAACTACAGTATGTGATGTAGTTTTTTTTAAAATTGTATGATGTTAAGAATATGTGATGTAAGAATATGGGACTATAATATTTACATTATAAGTTAACAGATAGTGGTGGGAATCCTGCAAAGCTGGAGGAACTCCCTTTTGGTTAAACGCGAGTTTCCAGAAAGAGTGACCAAACTTGTGTTTGGTTAAACGCGAGTTTTACTGACATGTCGGGAATCCTGCAAAGCTAGCAGAATTCGTGTTTAGATAATCGCGAGTTCAACAGATGTCAGGCTTTTATGACATACGTTGCTCAACATAAAGTCATACCAATTCCGCTTTCTTTGAAATCTCTGTTAAATGGAGGAGAAACACCATATCAGCGATGAAATATTTTCTCTAAAGAAGATTGACATCTTATTTCTTTCAACAATGGTAAAAAGAGTGGCTGCTTTGGTATATTACGATGGTAAGATGATCCCTGATGCCGAACTCGGTGTCGTATTCTAGTCTCCCAACACTATTTTGCTATATATTCTTAGGGTTTTATGTTTGAAAGGCTTAAGGGAACGATATCGAGGAAGGTTCCACTTGCTTCTAGGAGGGAAATTCATTCACTAAGGTATCGACTACCTTCTTCGTTAGATCTATTGTATTTCATAATATTCGATGTTCTGGACAATGATGGTGTACAAATTATGATCGATACCCATACCCAGTATTCCATAGGATAGCCCCTCGAGCTCTTTGTAACATTTTCTGAACGAAGTGTCAGAGGCCATCTTGTGGTTCCAAATTGGCTACGAGCAAATCTTGATTTTGACCCAAATGCTTATAGTTTAACATCAAGTTTGCGACAAGGCTTTAACTTACTAAATATGAATGATAACAAGGCTAGATCATTTTCTGTATAGAGGCTAAGGCATTATTGCGTTGCTAGGTTTGACTTAGACCTGAACATGCCACTAACCCAGAACTCAACGTACAATTCATACAGTATAGGTATAGGGTCATCATCATCTACAGGGTCGTACTATTGTGAAGAGTTCAACTCGTTCAATGATTTATCAGCCAAAAGGCACTCAACTTATATGCCTAGTGAGGCAAACATAGAAGATTTCTCAGTCGGACGATACTCAACTTATATCCTATGTGTAGGGCCATCGTCATCTACTAGGTCGTCCTACCTTGAAGAGTTTAACTTGTTAGATGCTTTCTCAGCCAGAGGGCACTCAACTTATATCCCTAGTGAGGCAAACATAGGTAATTTCTCATCAATAAGGAGACATTCATGCGCTGGTATTGTAGAACAAGATATTGGATATAGGCCTCATCAGCGCTCTTATGATCAGGTTAACACTACAAAACCGATGAGGGTATAGGTTGTTGATGAAGCAGAACTATACAAATTTGACGAGAATAATTCTGATGAAAAATTACTTAGGGAGGCTGAGCCCGATAGTTACGATATGGGTTTATTTCCAGAAGAACCAGCAGACTTTGACGACCCTGCAAATATGGAGGATAATACGGAATATAATACGGAAGAAGATACAGAGGATGGACCTATAGAAATTGTTGCCCAACGGAGTTGTACTCCAACATGAAGTAGCTCAGCGTATTACGAACCACGATCCCACTTCACAACAATGGATATGGAAAGATTCAACGATATGAAATTTCTAAAATTCCCACAATTGGAGCAGTACACCGAACGAAATAAGGGCGAACTACATCTTGGAATGGTCTTCAGGACTAAAAAACTGGCGGAAGCTGCGATTAAGCATTACAACATACGCCACTCAATTACTTCCACTGTGAGGAAAATTGAAGCCGACAAATATATTACTGAATGCCCCCACAAGAACGAGGGATGTAAATGGAGGGTCTGTGTATCACGATTTAAGAGGTTGAACAACCTATAGAAGATAACCAGATACGACAGACTTTATACATGCTCCGTCGAAAGCCTGAGTCAATATTATCCAAACTTGGATGTGCACGTGCTTTATGATCATATCCTTCCACTCGTGAAAGCAAATCCACGCATATTTGTGTCTGTACGTATAGCTTCGATTAAATTAACATACACAGTTAAATACGATAAGGCATGGTTTGCAAGATATCATGTCATCCAACAACTATATGGCTAGTAGGAGGAATCGTACAGCAAGTTACGAACGAGGCTAAAGATGATGCAGAAATACAATCCAGGAACAGTTGTGCAACTAGAGACAGTGCCGTCATACTACAATGATCGTGTTGTTCTTGGAGAGTTCCAATTTTTTTTACCTTTTTGGACATTTTTGCAATGCGTTAAGGCTTTCCGCCACTACATGCTGATGCTAAAAATCGACGGCGCATTCTTGTATGGCAGATATACCCAGATCTTACTATTGGCAGTTGCACAAAACGAAAATAGAAAATGCATTCTGGTCGTATTCACAATCGTTGAAAAAGAAGATATCTCTTCGTGGATTTTTTTTCTCATCAACCTGCGCACACATGTCTTGCGGCGGGTTTTACGAGAAAAAGAAAACGGGATATGTATTATTTCAGACAGAGGCGCAGGGATATGGGGATCAATCGAGCGTTTGGGCCTGTCTTAGAAACCTCTATATATTCATCACCGGTACTGTCTGTGACATATTGCTGCCAATTACTACAAGAGATATAAGAATGATGATGAGCGTATAATGGTTCTTCGCATGGGTAAGCCTTCCACTATCAAAATTATTAATTATCATGGCTTTTATTATTATTTCTTATTAACTATTCTATCTTTTATTGAATAGGAAACGCAGATAGAGCTGATGAGGTTATGGAGCTGTTAAAAGAGTTGTGAGTAAGAAATTTAGCTGGATATAACTATCTTGTTGATATCTCGAGGGAGAAATGACTGCGATGTTATGATGGGGGTCGTTGATATGGTCACATGATGACGAACTTGGCTGAGGCGATCAATTCATCTCTGAAGGGAACACGTCATTTACCTATCACGTCCGTTGTCAAGGCGACATATTATCGATTGGCTACCCTTTTGCAACCCTCGAAAAATAAGGAATGAACTGGGTAGAAGGTGGCCACAGGTTCCATCCAGATCTCCAGCAAAAATTTCAAATATCCATGTCGCACGCAAACGCGATGGGTGTTATATGCATCTCTCATCACGAACATCGCTTTTAGGTTAATGAATATTTGTGGCTGCTGAAAGGAATAATGCAAAACAATTACGTTGTTAATTTACGACGAAAAACATGCGACTGTTGACGTTTCCAAACATTCAAGTACCTGTGTACGCACGCTTTTGCTGCATGTGCATCCGTTCATTTCGACGCAATGACACTCGTTGATCCGGTATACCGACTTAAAACGTATTCAAGGTATACCGATACGAGTTTCCTCCTATCGAAAATGAACGTGATCGTGATTTAGTTGACGATGAACCTAAGATAGGGCCAGATCCTTCCCTGGGACGCAAGAAAAAATGTCGCCCGCGTTCAACTAAGATTTATTGTTCCGAGGATATGGTTCCACGAGAACGGACCGGGCAACCTAGGCTATGTACTAAATGTAGGAACCCTGTACACGTAGGAGAAAATGTCCTCTTAGGACAGTCCCTCGAATCAACTAATTGTACTAAGTGTAATGTTTTATTTCAAAATATCATAAACAATCTTTCAAGCTGCGTTTTATGGTTTCTATAGCGTTTTAATGCATTTTTTACACCCTTTTGAATGCATTATAGGGTCAATTTCTAGAACATTTTAAACATATGTCCACATACTACGACGTGAAAGTTAAATAACAAAAAAAAGATCCCATAAAATACTCCAAAATCTACTTAAATATGCCTATCGACCCTTGTTTCCATATTCTTCAAGAAAACAAAATGGCAACATAGCATTTTTAACTCGATTTTTAAAGACATACCTTAGACTGCCTGATTTCTGGACCATTGTAAAAATATGTTCTTATACTATGACGTAAAAGTTAAATAACTAGCAACAATATCCCTCACCATAGCCCAAAATCCACTTAATGCCTATCAACGCTTGTTTTCATGTTCTTCATGCATAAAACATGGTCACATAGCGTTTTTAACGCAATTTTTACAAAAGCTCGGATGCCTTATACATGATGATTTTTACATTATTTTGAAGAGATGTATCATTAATACGTCGAAGTTCAAAAATAAGAAAAATTAACACCCAACAATGTGTAAATTCACCTTAAACATGCCTATCGAGCCTTGTTTTAACAAAAGGAATATAATAAACTCGCGTCTGACCAAAAGCGAGTTCAGTTCTATCTGGATAACGCGATAAATTCGCGCCATATCGACTTAAATTATCAGCAAACTCGCGTCCTGGTAAGCACGAGTTATTTAATCATCTTAAAATAATAAGCCAACAGATAAATAGCACCACATTACCATTGAAGTCTCGTCTTGTTAAGCGCGAGTTCTTAAATTGCGTTTTACATAACGCGGGTTTTAATTAAGTGACCCGAATGGTGGATATTTTTCCAAATATTATTCGTGAATTTCCAATTAAAATCCCTAAAAGGGAATATTCAAACAATAAAGCCGAATTTTTGACAAAAAAAAACATTGCATCTTTTCTTGTCAGTCTCCAACTTTGTCTGTGCTATTCACTTGAGATTTGACAGAACATATCACGCAAAATCCAATTGACAAAAAAAAAAAATAATAATAAAATAAGGGTTGAAAGGCTACATATTGATCGAAAGGCTCCACATGATTGAGATGGAAGCCAACAACAAATGGGTTGAAAATTAAATCCAACATTCCCGTCTTAGTTTTCTACAAATTTGCTAACCAATGTCTTGGGGATATTATATACAAGAATGGTAAATGGTAAAACCACAATAGAAGCCATTATTTCTCCTTATCCTCCGCCATAGCCGAAGCTTTGCAGATTGGACATGTATTCTTCATTGACAACCACTTCTTGATACAGCAAACATGGTAATCATGTCTGCAAGTCTTTAACTCCCCCACTTCATCCATGTCCTTGTACTCTTCCTGTGAATTACAAAGCTTTGTAAGAAATTCAAACTTGCCTTCCGAGTTTTATAAAATCAAAGTACAGCTCGGACATGATCCAATATATTTATGTTTCAAACATGATAAAAGTTCTTACAAGGCAGATCACACAAGAGCTCTCGTCCTGGATTTGATCTGAAGAGCAGTAAATTGTTTCGGTCAAGCACTTGGATACCGAGTCTTCAGTCAAGCCTGTGTTGACATTCCCAATCCTTTCCCCTAGTGCAAGTAGTTCCTAACCAACCATATCGTACAGGGTTACTTAGAGCAGAACATGTAACACAATAATAGAGAAGGGAATTGTGCACATACCTCATAAGACATGTTGTCTGTGTCTAAGCGCATATCTCTATGCTGATCGAACATATTTCTAGATCCCGGAAAGGCTGAGCGATCTACAATCATAAAACCCTGCATATAGAAAACAAATTACAACATTCAGCTAATGACCCATTAAATCAGGAAAGTTACTTGGCAAGCTGATGATCAAATAGGGTTTTTCCCATCTCTCATGGGGAAACACTTGATCTGAAAATTGGCTAGATTAGAAGTCGGCCTGGTCCACAAAACAGGCTACTATCAATCAACAAAGAAGGATACTTATGACGCAATAAAAGTAAAAAAAATATACCACCATGAAACAGTACAGCACTAGCACAAAAGATGCGCAAGCTGTTTAGAATGAATTTTCAGACTATCATTACACGACATTAAGCCCATGCAAATTTCAAATGCAAGAAAATATTTACTTCACAAGCACTAAATACCTCAGATGAAAATCGTTCATGGAAAGCAACATCATCAGCTGGAGATCGGTATCTGTCATTAAATGCCATCGACCTCACAGTCTGGTCATTATTACGCCATGTTATAGCTGATAATGGCCGGGGATGTCTGGAGGAATAACTTCCAGCAACGATCTGAATCCCCTCTTCTGCAGGACCCGCATGTCCTAATCGCACACTGCTGGAAGAAGCCCTAAAGAGTGGGGTAGATCTATGAGAATAGTTTGTGCGAATACCCCTTACAGATTGTGTTGAGCTGCCATGGAAACTCTGAGGAAGAACAGGATTTCTACCCGAAATGAAATCATCCTGAAGCCCCTCAACCACTACAGAAGAATTTGTAGCACTGCTACCGCCAAGAAAGCGGTTTGTCTCATGATTAAAAACACCTGGATCTGCAATTCACCAGTAACAGAATAAGAAATAATGGGGGGCTTAAAACATAACAGAGAAATGTTTGACTAACTTACCCGAAGCTTGAATCCTTCCATGAATAGGAGACATTCTCAAATGGCCCCATTCGCACTCCCTTGACAAAGCATTAGAGCTTTGACCAGAGAGATCCACTGGGCTAGAGTGGTCAACTGGGTGGCTTGTAGAATAGGAAGTGTGAGAAGGATTCCTTGATAAATGGTTCCTAACTAGGTTGTTGGATTCAAGATCAAGTGCTGGACGGCTTCTCACATTCCTCATAGAACCCTCGCCTCTAATTGAAAGGCTATTGCCTCTATAGCTTGGGGGCATGGACACATGATCCCAGTGCATTTGCTGAGGATCTACATTAGGTTTCTCTGGCCATAAGTCAGATGATTGAGGAAGTTCAGATGAGCTTCCAGCTCCAACATATCTGCTTGAACCACCCCTTTCACAGACTGAAGGGACTCCAGGGCTTTTGCGCTTGTGAGGCCCTCTACCACCACCCATTGTGAGATCAACAAAACCACCCTCGATCCCGTTGAGACTCTGCCTAACATAATTGGAAGAAGAAGCATGATGTGTATAATTATCAGGGGATGCACCAAATGCTCCAGGCACTGATGGATGCAGAATAAGATCATGGGATGGGCCTGAAGCATCAGGTTGATATCGCGGAGCTTCAACATTGTGGCTTGAGGTAGCATAACCACTGGATCTAGGGACAGGATTCCAATGAGGAGAAACATGCACTGCATCAACAGAAACATTTTCTACAGGACAGAAGGAACCATGTTCTGTAGTACTTGCCCTCACTGCCAAGCAAACAAACGGCAGAAATAGCCATTAGAACATCTAGTGTACAAATAAGGATCCTTTACAACATGAAAGGCAGCATAACTCAAAAAGCCAAAACCTAGGCCCAACTTTCTAGATATGAGAATATGACAAGTTTAACCTCAACCTGCCTAGCAAACTAGTTTCATCAGTGTAAATAATTATCTATTTTTCGTCAGCATCAAACTTATCCTCTTAATAATAGAAAGCAAAAGTTAATGCATTAAAATAATACCAAGATTTGCATAAGGTTGGTCCGAATGCATATGATTCCATCCCTGCTCATTTTCACCCTCAAACATTTGGGAGGTGTAAAATATATGTCTATGCCCCATAACCAAGTCCCTTGTAAGTTATATTCCAGAAGAAAAGTCAACCTACAAAAAGCAAAATTAGAGATCAAATATTTATAAGAAATGGAGAAAGTAAAATTAATTAACAACTAATAACCCAATAAAATTTTATAAAAGGGATGCACTTGGCATCTGCATGTCATTTATCCAAGCAACATATACTGCATCTACAAGATTTCATTTCTTATAGAATTTCCATAGCTTTGAAGAAATCTATGTCACAACAAATACAATAACACTTAGAATATATGTGTCTGCAACAAAACACAAACAAAGGCAACTCCAAGAACCACATCTTTTAGTTGTCATACATCAGTTGCCACTAGCAGAAATATATTGAGTATTAAGGTACGTTTGTTTTTTGTTTGTAACACCGATTGTTCATTCTTCTAAAAGAAACAAGTATTATCACGCTATAAAAAAATTAGAAAGACATGAGGTTACAGGCACCAATAACATTAAAAGTAAAGGCATAATCTCTCTATATATAGCAGTGCAGACACCCCAGAAAACAAAGTCAAACATATACTTACATGCACAAATTGGTATGTAAAAAGGGCATCTCAAGTAGAATTTTAACTGCACTTAAATCAAAACTGTGCATTAAAAGGTCAACGAAATCACGTATGAGCTGATTCTTAGGAATAGGGAAAATGGCTGGTGCAAAAGCACTGATCGCTTAGAGTGATTTTCATAGTAGGTTTTCACAAATAGGGAGTTAACAACCCTAAATAGCCAGTTGCCCAACTATTGTCGTCTTAAAAAACTGGCATGCTAGGCTAGCCATAGTCCCACCTCTTGCTTTTATCTGCACCGTATGTATTGCCTCTCTCCATAAAATTAGAGATAGCATCCTCCATATTCTGGGGCAAGAAAAAAAGTGTGATAAGGTGAAGGCAAAACAAGGAACACTGGAGTAGCAATTGAACACCGATTCTAAATTGGATGCCAATACTAACCCTTTAAGCCCAACACAATATTACCTAAGGTTCAAAAACTAGCAGAAGAAGGATTACTCATTAGGACATCACCTGGAATTGATTTATATAGCTCATAGAAGATGGAAGGAATGAAAATGGTCATCACTTAACCAAATATGGCTGGAAAGTTCATAGAAAAAGCAACAGCCGAAGAGTAATGCCTTTCACACCAGTCATGAAATTAGTAGTACTAATTTTAAAAGGAAAACATTGTCCTCTTTTTAGTTCTGCAAAAGAAAAGAAAATCAATATAGGAAATAAACTCCTTAATATTGAGCTTCCACTCTGCAAGGGAGGAACCAAACCCTATCTACGCTGAAGATAAGTTAGAAGAAAACAAAAGCGTAGAGATCGAGCCCTGGCCAAACAAATGAAGACTTCAACTTTAAAATATGCTGTAAACTTTTAAGGAAAAAAGTTAAAAACAACAAGCAGTAATAAATAGCAAAAGTAAGCATCCTCAGAGATTTGAGGAGAAATAGAAGAGAAGCTACAATTTTGAAAATATTCATCAACATAAGGAATTACAATCAATTTTCATGCGGGCATGTAAATTGTTTATTAAGAAAGCACATATAGTCTGCTGCAATTACCTTATTTTACCCTCAAAAACAATCATTGAAAGAATAGCTTTGCCAAAAGAAATTAAATGTATCATCTAAGACCAAGCATTATATTTTTTATAATAAAGCACCAAAAGAAAAAAAAAGGAAAATAACAAAAGAGGAAATAGTAAGAAATCAGGAATATCTACATAATAATTGTAAAGGAGGACAGCTACCACCCCTAATGTAAGATCTCATCTACCAAAACCATAGCTGGCTTCAATATTAAGGTCTAGATTGATTCCTACAATACCTTTTTTTTACAATGTAAAAAATTTGAGGTAGAGATGTTGACACAAGATTCTATCTCTTAGGAACATTATTGTGCCTCACAACGTATTTCTGAAAACTTCAAAGGTCAGAGGATTAGGCGAGTACTAATAAAAAATATATAATATGTACATCACTTAAATTGCAAGCCTTAATTACCGTAGGTTGAGTTACTTGCAAAAAATTTGCCATCGGTTTAAGGACATGTTTCACAATTGTCGAATGATTCACCATGAAGCTTTAGGCACACAAATCAAGATGATGATTTTACTCACATAATATAGAAGCTTAAGAAACGTGTAAATAAAACACTCCTCGCGAAGTAAGAAGAAAGCCTAATGAACAACCAGGAAAATCTCACGAACCCAGCTCTATTTATTTCTTTAATATCGAGTTACAGGAAAACCATATCAGCCACACAATTGGTTCAATCATAACTTAGTAATCATTCAGCTCCTTGTCAACAGTTCACTGCCATGCATCTTGACAGCAACAATCGTCTAAGTGTTGACTTAATTAAATCATCACATCCAAGTACATATTGACCCTCCACCTCAATAAAATTTGAAAACCTGAAGCTACAAAGCACTTATATAATCACCGAAATCCCAGTACTGTTAGCATAGTCATCCCTCCTCACAGGCATCTATCTAGAACATGATTTAAGTGCCTATATATTTTCAACCACTTAGTTCTACTACATCCACCATGTACAAGAAAAGACAATCCCAACAACATGATTATGGTCATCATCCAAGCATCCAATTTTACACCATAAGAGGCCATATGACATCAATTAACACCACTAAACAAGTCTCCACAAAAAGCACGTTTCCATGGTTGCCCAGAAGAGAACACTAAATGTTCTCAGCAAATCCATCATGTCCTACACTTTAAACCAATCTTTCATCAGAAAATGTAGGCTGGATGACTGCCAGAACTGTAACGGTTATGAAGATGCCCTGGGTTTCTTAGAGATTCTTACAGAGATGACCCTGGGGTGCTTAGGAATTTTACGGAGATGGCCCTGTGGTTCTTAGGGATTCTTAGGCCATTACATCTTCTAAGAACAGTAAACCCCGATATAAAAGAAGATACTATTCTCAATTCCTCAACCTCAACCTCAACCTCAACCACAGTCCGTAAGCCTCCTTTGACACTCTACACCAAGCACTAGCAAGCTGACACAGAATGCCAAATATGATGGATTTATGATCATAGCATGTGACAATAACCATTAGGTTTTGGTTTTCTTTTACTCATTTTCATGAAATCTCCGGTCAATGGAGCATAAGGACTTTGGTGTAAAGTGGATATCCAACGAGTTCAAAGAATTCTGTAAATTAGAGTAGCTGTTCTAATACCATTTAAATGATCTTTGTATGAAGGCCAACTTATTACATTCTTCAGTGAGTGCTTGTGATTTTAATAAGACAGAGAAATCTTTCCTTCAGTTTCCGATCGACAAAGCTTCCCTGCAACAGCATTTGCAATTCAGAAAATAGAAAGAGGAAATGGCACAACTAAACGATTTACCAACTCTAGAAACCTATTTATGGTTCATTTAAAGGAATGCTTAAATATACGTCAAAACTTTTTTGCAGCTAAGCCAACACGTTGATAAAAGCCTGGAGAACTAAGATGGGAATATAACTGAAGATGAAGGTGCTGCATTCTGCAAGACATGATGATGAAGAAGATAATAGAAAGAGGAGGAAAAACTAATAGATGACAGATATTGACACACTTCACCCAGAAGCTCACAGCTGCAACAAGTATCAACGTATAACTTCTAATTAACTACTTACAAAAAAAATGTTTCAGAAAGCGAATAATATGAAACCTCGTACCTTCAGATATAGACGGGCTACTGTTCAAAAACTGGCATTCTATTTAGTGTTTATGCTCAAGGTCAAACTCAGGATGTGGGGCAAGAATGAAACACCAAGTCCCTAACCTGCAAAAAGAAAAAGATCTAAACCTAGTTGTTGCTAATGCAATCGAGAAAAAACTAGGTCAAATCCTATCTATTAAAGCATCTTTTCTCAGAAGCAATTACTGGCATGCTAAAAACTACAAGTAATTCAACTATGAACTGGCATCTGAACCAATAAAAATGAAAGTCAATTTACAGCAGTCCAAGGGAGGGATCACTTTATGATAATCATTTTCTATTGCCTTTTAAGTCTTCAAACAAGCACTGACAACTCCAACAAGACTCAGGCAATAATATGCCACAATGTCCATTTTGTTCCCTTACCTGAATGAACCCATTGAAAAAACAAAGAGAATATATGATCTCTTGTATCAGTTTTAAAAATCTTTTAATCACGATTCAACCGCCAGAAGAAACCAATCAATTCTATAAAAACAGAAGATTGAATTAAGCACAGTTCAAATATATAACATCAACAAACTCGCTTGATTTTAAGCTACAACGACAACATCAAGATCAAAAACTACTGGTCATATTTTAAGTCAAGTCAATGGGATGATCAACAACGAAATATCTTACTCTGACGATCATCGTTCCCATGATCGCAACTAAGAAACCAATTTTAACTGGATTTAAAAAAAAAAAAAGATCACTAACAGATACAAATTTTTAATAGAGAATCTAAACATGATAAACAACAGCACAACCTCAAACCATTACAGATTATCAAGTGCAATCAAGATCAAACATTAAAATAACCAAAATAATGAAAGAAACAACAATCAGACCTCAGATAAACAATTTTTTCCATGATCAAAGTCGGTTCTAAAATAATTAACAAAAATTATCAACCAAAATAAAAATTTAAACAAAGGGAAAAAAGAAAAGAGGTAAAGGAAATCGTACCTCTATACGGATGAAAACCTGCAAGAAAATTAGTAAAATTATATTTTTTAAAAAATAGAAGAAAAGAAAATGGTGAAAGATTGTTTTGGGGGAAGAAGGAAGAAAGGCAAAGGAAATAAAGCGGTTGGGTGCGCTTGTTTGGCTTTGGCATATAAATAGGAAATTAAAAACATAAATAAATAAATAAATAAATAAATCTAATAAAAATGTAAATTATTTATTAAATAAATCAATGGGAACAATAATGATCCTTGTTAAGGGTCATAATCACTGACCTGACGGTGGGCTGAACGCGTGACTTTTATTTTTTAGATGGAATCTTGATTTTTTATTCTTTTAATATTAGTTTAAAATATCCATTTTTTAAGGAAAAAACTATTTTTTATTTTTGATTGACTAGAAAATAGTAAAATAATTGAGAGTCAAGGTGTGCGGCTCTGGCGGAGTCTGGGCTGTGCTCACAATAAAATGGGACACATGCTTTTTGTGGGCTGTGACTACTACCGGTTTATTTGGTAGGGCTTATATTTGTGAATATTAACAATTATATAACATTAATAATACGGTTAAATATTTGGTCCGCATATGAGATAATGTACTTGACTTTTTAACGTGGTTCATGTTTTTTTACGACCAATTCATACATAAATTTTTATATTATTAAAGAATTTATTCGTTTATATGATAAAATCAATAGTTATAGATAGTTTAAAAAAGTGACATGTAACATTTAAAAAATTCACTTATTTAAGACATGATAACAAGATTAACTCTCAAGAATTTACTCCTAAGGCTTCAAAGTCAATTTGTCCCCTGAATTATATATTTTTATCGAGTTACTACTAAAATTTATTTTTTGGTTTTTATTTCTCATTGCATCTAAAACTTTGGACGATATGTCTCCACTCTATCCAAAACTTTAAACATATTGTCTCAAAACTATTAGAAAATTGACAACCAATAAAAACTTGACACGTGACAATTTGACAAGTGCCCAACTTTGATAAGAAATGTATATCTTACTTCTCTCTTTTGACAATAAACATATCTTACCTCTCATGTTTTCTTTTTATTTAGTTTAGTCTTTAAAAATTTTATTTAATCTTTTTTATTATTATTTTATTCAAGTACAAAATAGTATTTAAATATAATTTTAAATTTAAATAAATTCATACATACTTATTGACTAAATTACTCAAATTCTGTTCACTTTGATGGAACTCCCCACCCTTTACCATCGGACGTCTCATTTGAATATTTATGAACTTGCAGCATCAAATATAAATAGAATATAAATATTGATAATATCATAAAGGAGTTTGTGGAAAAACAATATATATATATATATATATATTTAACGTACTGTGTGCATGAGATTTGGATGGTCGTCTCGTCATCGTGGAGCTGGATAACCTAGAGGCCAATGACAAAGAATTTTTTTTTTCTAGCTTTGTCCTACTATTTAAATTTTTTCTATAAATTGATTTATTTTTAAATTTATCACCCACTTTTAAACATTTATATTTTTCCTCCCAACCCATAATTCTGGTTCCGTCCCTGCTGGAGGCTATCAATGCAATCAAGCAGGCAGTGAGTGGAGGTGTGCAGATGACTCTCGTGGCTCATGTCGTCGAGTTGCTCAAACAGAATTGGGTGGTGCAGCTGCAACATGTGGCTTGACAAGTTAACATTGTGGCAGATGGTATGGCAGAGCTCGCTGATCGGAGCGTTTCCAACTTCATGAAATTTCCTGAACCGCCAGCTTCGATGGTGCCTCTACTACTGAGTGACCGCACTGTTGGTGGAGATGTTACATAGGGTTATTATGCCTTAGTCTGGTAGTGGAAGTCTGGATTTTATTTGCTGTTTTAGATATCTGGTTTGTTTAAGTCTAGCATGCTTTAGTTTGTCGAGTTTAGCTCGCAATTTCTTCATGTAATGGTTATAATGTGCATATTTTCCTCCGAATAGGTTTAGGCGTTTTAACGAGCCACACGACAACATCCTATTTTTTACCAAAAAAATAAATATTTAACAACTATTTATTTATTTATTGAAGATTTTTAAAATTAAAATCAATAAATATATAATTAATTTATTTTACATCTTTTCCAAGTATTTTAATTTTCCAAAATGAATAGAATTAATTTCAATCACGGTATAATTAAAATATTATTTTAGTCAACAATATAATAATTTTTTTTAAGTTGTTTTAATGGAGATGATGACTTGTGGAAAAAATAAGAACGAATGCAATTAATTTACAAACACACGTGGAAAAAATATTACTTGTGTTTCCATCCTTACATTGCCTAACCAAAGGAACCTTAATTGTTCTCATCTAGTTGTTGCATAGTTGATTACATCTATGGCTTCCAACAGTCTAATCTTGTTAGAGGTTGTATTGAGCCATTAATCAAAAATCTTGAAGTTCATTAGTGGCTTTCAGCATACATTAGTTTTCAGATAGGTGTTCGAAATATTTTCTTATCGAAGTGTTTAACATTTATGATACAATTAAAACGTGACACATGACTTATTTCTTAGTTTTTATTTAAAAAATAAGAAAATAATTATTTTTTTAAAGAATCCCAAAATTTTAATGCTTTTCAAAACAACCCAGAATCCCTAAATCCCCTTTCTATTGTCGTCGAACACCACGTCGCCGTTGCAAAAAGGACTTTTCTTTCTCTCTCGCACGAGTCGTAAGACCTAGTTCGTCATTTGTTCATACGTCGTTCGATTAAAGATTTAACGTTCGACGCTCATGGTTCATTTGGCCACTCATTTGTCGATTTCTGACAATGTAAGGTTGGAGTTATCGGCCGTGGAGGATCGACGAAAAAAAGGGTGGCTGGTGGTGGTTTAATCGATGAGTGGAGGAGAGAAATTTATGGGTTTAACGAATTAGTGTTAGAGATGTTGTTTTTTTAAGAAATTAAAGATTTTAGGGTTTTTAATTTAAAAAAACAAATATTAAAGAAATAACACTACAGCAAAAGCATGTCTTTAGCGGCGTTTTTTAGCGCCACTGAAACTTTCACGGCGCTTAGAAAAACGTCGCAAGAAGTGCCGCTGAAACCAGTGCCGCAATAGTTCGCGGCGTTTTCGGACAAAAAACGCTGCAAAAAATCGAGATATATATAGTGGCGTTTGTAAAAACAAACGTCGTGAAAAAAACATGTTCTTTAGTGGCGTTTGTCTTTAAAACGCCGCGAATAACTATTCTTTAGCGGCGTTTGTTTTTACAAACGCCGCGAATAACCCATGTTTTCAAAAAAATGTAAATTACAGATACAAAATATTTATTTTATCCAACAATATATTATCACAATTAACTTAAAATATTTGTTAAACAAAATATTTATTTCATTACAAAAAAGTTCCATCAACAAGAATTCTAAGTTGGCAACAAAATATTTTCTTTGTAGAAATCTCATATTCCCTTTTTCACAATGTAGGTAAACCACAGATTTTAATATAGAGAATCAATTAATTGCTGCCTGTAAATAGCAGTACCATTTTAAATAGAAAATAGATTCATGAAGTATGCAGTTCATAGAAACTGACTATGACATTGAAAGTTGTCTAGGAGAATGAAACTAACTTTATTAGCACCGAGAGACAATTATCTAGCAAGTGATCAATTGGGAATTATGAGAGATCTTGAACATTATTCAGTACCTGCCCTCTTACTTTGGTGAGTGCAACGGAGTCTTTGTTCTGCTCTTACCTAAACCTGATAAGCCAACACAAATTTGGGTAATACCATGTTATTAGGATGTTGAAAACCAAAATCATTGCATCAATATGTTGATAACATACAGGAAATGAAGTCATTAATTGAAGTTGAGATACCTTCTTCAATGATGCACTAGCTAACCAATTCAGATTAAATGGGCAAGGATCACTATAATAGAATTATTTCCTATTTTACCCACTAGTCATTTTCCTTGCTACTATTTTATTCTGAAGTTATCCAATTATCTTCTGACAATTCCTAGAGTGTTCAATTTTTGGCTCACTACGGTTCTTTTATCTACATTTACTGCAATTGTAAAATTAACTCTTCTTTTCAAACATAGATGAATTTGAAATAAAAATTGGAAACTTCACATAACTTTGATTTTAGTTTCTTTTGAAAATCCACTTCTGCATGACCAACTACCTTATTCCTTCCCTCAATTGTTAATGTGTAAGATCATACCTTCAACTGAAAATTCAACATGAGCTTCATGAACCAGACTTCTCTCTGAACTCACTTCTGATTCATCATTAATAAGCATGTCGAAAATGGATAGTTCTGGAAAAGTAAACGATGAAATAAAAGTTTGAAGAGAACTATATATTTAGTATAAAACGTTAAGAAAAAAAACTATTGGTATGCTGGTAATAAAAAAAAACTAACAGCATGCTGCAATTACAAAATGCAATAAAAATAATTTACCTTTTCAGCTAGCAACAATCCCACAACGACATGTACATTGTAAACAAAATTAGTTAAGATCTTGCACATAACCAATACCCAACATTACAACTTACAATTCTCAGTGGTTGCATTCCTGAGATCCAAACTATTATTGAAAACATTTAAATCAGGATTTTCATGATCCCAAAATGAAACCCTGTGCAGCAAAACAAGCATTAGCTTTTCACAATGAAAGCGGCTTTGACAACACAAACCCTATTTTAGGGCAAGAAAGCGCTCTGCAACATAATATAAATGGCATTAATTTATGAAATAAATAGAGAGCTCAAGACCAGTATGCATTATGTGCGAACCAAAAACTTATGTTAGAATAAGGCATCCTACTTTCCTACATCAGTAAAGCCATTTGCTATCAATACAAGGACCTTTAGTCATAAAAGACATCAAAATGTAAATAAATTAACTAGAGAATCATTTCTGAAAGCACCATTTGGTTTATGACATAGCAATTCTTAGCCCTCAAAGAAGAAAAGATGCGACAGCGTTGGACGTCCGACGAGGCGACTGCGTTGGGCGGCCGACGAGGTGATGATAAGGTCGTCTGGCTGGTGAGATACGAGGCCGCGTTTGATTTGGGATTGAAGAGTGATTAGGGTTTGATTTGGGGATGTGAGGCTACGTGAAGCTGTGTGAGGATGAGTTAATTTGAGTGAGGGGATCAAAACGGTGTGTTTTAGTCATATACCTATTACGGCGTTTGTAATCAAAACGCCACTAAAGACATACTTATTGCGGCGTTTTTAACCAAAATGCCATAAAAATATTACCTATTGCGGTGTTTGTATGCAAAATGCCACTAATGTATGAGTTATTGTGGCGTTTGTGTTTAAACGCCACTATATAGAAATTTTTTGCGGCGTTTCTTGGATAAACGCCACTAAAAGTTCTTGCCTCTTGCAGCGTTTTGCAAATAAATGACACTATTTCCTATTCTGTAACGGCGTTTTTATCCCAAATGCCGCAATAAGTTCTTTTTATGGCGTTTGTTTTACAAATATGTATAAATATAGTGACGTTTAATCTAAAAACGCTGCAAATTACGCCGCTATATACCAATCCTGGTGTAGTGACCAGAAATAGGCCATGTGTCGTGTTTCCATTGGATAATGGAAAATTTTTAATGCCTGCCACGAAAAACCTTAAAAGGGTTACAAAATAAAACGTTAGACACATGTTTAGGCACCTATATAAAACATCATGTATAGTTTGGGCACTTATTTGAGTATAAAGCCTTTTAATTGAATAGGAAAAATTATATTTTCAAATCAAATGCTGAAATTCGAATTCATGCAAGATGAGACAATATGAGTATTTTTTATCACTCGACCAATTAGTGAATCTTGTTTTGTTTTAGCTAGGGATGGGCACGGGTTGGATTTTTAGCACACCCAAACTGACCCGAAAATAAATACCTTAAACCTGAAACTGACCCGACCCGACCTGAACGTATTCTTAAAAAACCCAACCCGACCCAAAAATAATACACTAAACCTGACCTGACCCGACCCTACCTATAGAAAAAATATTTTAGAGACCTAATTGTAAAAAAAAATTTAGGGGACTTAATCATAAAAAGTTATAATTTTAAGAACTAAATTATAAATAAAAATTCATTTTTAATGACCTATTTATAAAAAATATAAAGAGAGGATATTATTAGAAATATCCTTAAAAAATTAAGGGAAAATTACACAATCAGCCTCGGGTCAGGTTTGATATTTTATACCCGACTCGACCCGACTTCACCCTTAATAAAAACCTAGCTTGGCCCTAACCTGATTCAGCCGGGTCGGGTAAAATGTACATCCCTAATTTTAGCAGAACTTGTCAACCCAATATCATTGCGCTTATCCTTGTTTGATTTTCCTTCCAAAGTTGAGACCATGTGTTTTGTTAAACCATTAAATTGATAATTAGAAAAATCAACATGGGTTGGGGATATTGATGAATAAAGACCTTATCATTTCTGAAAAACATTTGATCTAACTTGTTTTACATTTTAGTATGAAAATTCTCCATTTCAGCTCATGCATTCGACCTTAGTTGCTCACGTATCTATTTATCAAGCACTCAAGTTTGACTCCAAAACGTGCCACCTTTTTGTCGCAGCTAAGTTATTTCGTTCTCTAACAACATCACTTCGTTGTCTCCATTAGAGGTGGTAAAAATCGACTCGAAAAAATTTAATTATTTAACTTGACTCAACGTGAAAAAACTTGACTCGAAAAAATTTCAAATAAAATTTGAGTTATAAAATGGAAATTCAAATAACTTAAGTTTTTTTAGTAATTAGTGGATCGATTTTTAAGTTTGAATCGAATCCCTCAATTTTGACTGATATATATGTATGCCACATATGAAAAATATGAAGAAACATATATGTGTATTGTATATGGATAGAGAAAGCCATTTATTGGAATTAATCTGTATTATAACATTGTAAATAATTATAATTAAATTATACAGAAACTCGAAAACTCGACTCGTATTTCATAAACTCATCCCGACTTAAAAATATTTCAAATAAAGTTTGAGTCAAAAAATAGGACTCATAAGCTCGACTAACTCAAAAAAAAAAATTACTCGACCTGACCGAATGTTCACCCCTAGTCTCCATGGCTGAGTAGAAAAAATAGAGTATTTTAAAGAATAAAATAATAAAAAAGAGGTGGGTACTTCTTTTGCATTTTACATATGCTTAGTGCCAATCTACAATTATAATGCAATTTTAGGCATATATTTACTCCTCCAATAGTAAGTTCTTTATTTTATTTTTTATAAGGCTTAAGGGTAGTTTTGTCCCTGTAGTAATCTCAAATCAACAATATTATTTCTTCATTTTATTTTTTATCATCAACTAGTATGATTTTATATAATGAATCATACTTGTTATAACATGGTCATAGGCCTTAAGCCTAAATGGAGAAAAGTGTACACCATGACCATGTAGATATAAAACGAGCACAATGCCCAAAATAAAAAGATACCACAACGGTTCGAGCCAACTAACACACACCTAAATGCCAAAACATAACCTCTTGACCAATACCAACAATAAAAAAATAGCTCCCCTCAACCAAGACCAACACCCATCAAGACTATACCCACGAACTCATTGCACCACTACCTTGCACGCCCCTACTACGAAATGTCCAACATTTACCACACAAAATCCCGCTGATATATGCACAGAAAAAAAATCAAGCCATCCTTTTCACCCTCCCACATGCATCCCTAATCACAATTGATACCCTAAACTCCAATCAGACACATTCACCATAACCTTACTAGCAACCTGCAGGCCAGCCACTCAACCAATCCTGAATACCAACTCACCAGACTGTCAAAGCCATCAATAAACCACGAGTCACGGTCAACACCCTCCTTAGCGAGCACATCCGCAAGTTCACCCTCAACAATCTTTACCAGCACCCTTAAGAATTTTAACAATATATGCTATGATGTCTTTCTTTTTTTCAATTGTCGAAACCCCTACCCATTTACCCACCTCCAACGTAACGAGAGCCTCACGCACATGTGTTGCTTTGGAGTCCGATAGAAGATCATTAATATGACTCTCTGTAACACCCTAATCAGTATTCTATATCCATACTAATTAGAGTATCACATAACAAATATACCAGAGTATCACAATCCTATTCATAAGAAAATTATAAATTATCCATTTTACTATTTATTGCGTAGAATCATATTTTAAATTTTTATTCAATCGAATTAAGTTCGATTCCAGGCAGCAACTGGATAGTTCTTATCTATAATATATAAGGAATATAACTGTTTAGAAACTGTCTAAAAAAATCTACTCGATTACTCTATTTAGTCTTTTCTAGTCATTACCCGGTTTTTTATTTAATATAACTACTTACTATCCGCTATAAATATAAACTAGTTTATACGTTATTGCAACCCATATATATATACTAGTACATAAACGACTAATTTAACATATACATGCCATCTAGAAATATCAAACACATCAAAAGATGTTATTACCGATACCGTAATTATACTCCGGATAAGTAGGATGCCCGCTCCTTACTCCGATTTCTGCTTTTTAACCACGCATGAAAACCATCACACGCTAAGTATATACTTAGTGAGACAATAATAATTTCCAGTGCAATATAACATAACTATAAATAATAACATATAAGCGTGTTTATGCATTTTGAATCACTAGATATGACTCACCATTATGTTTATCATATATCAAATAATATAAATCGAATATAATTTTCTTACCAATATACTTGCCATAACTTTAAGAGTTTGTGAACTTTTTCACCTGAAACTCTTTCACTTGTTTATCAAATATTTACCGAATAACCATAGCCCAAATATAACCTATGAGGACCCTAGGTACACTAGTCAAATATGCACCGAAGTGCTAATACATATAAGGTTGTGCCCACCATCCGCACGTTTATAAGGCTGTGCTAACCATTCGCACATATATAAGGCAATGTTAACCATACACTAAGTGTCCTTTATATACACTATAGTGATATCTTGGATACCCGAATATGCAGCATGCTGCTAGACTCTATGGCATGCCAACTACACCATGTCCCTCAATGACTTATTTGGGCATATTTTCCATATTTAATTCATCCATGGCAATGTATATCAATATCATTTAAAATTGGGCAGTTCATACCCGAAATAACATTCATGATATAACATCATATATAACTAGTGATCCATGTTTTTGACATATTTAAAATATGTCAAATATATGATCAATGACATAAATATCATGCCAATATATATAAACCAGGTAGACTTATTGCAAGTCTTACCAATGATGTATAAAACATACATGTATCATGTTATGTATGCATTACACTCACCTGATGCCTCACCAGTAAACCTTATTATAGATGGTAGCTTTACTCTTGAAACTTTTCCTTATCTTAAAATTTTCTCGTACTATGATCCTGATCACAATCAGGATCTATAAAATCATTGTTTACCAAATACATACATTTCAAAACATATGTTAGGATCATTCTAACATAAGCACATATTAGGAATAAAGTTCCTAAAAATCCTACACTATCCATATCCATCACAATTTCACAAGAATGTCTAAATTTTCATAATATAACCATAAAATGAATTCTTTTAGAATTCACTTCAACTTTCCAAATTATTCAAAATGGTCTCTTGCCAATAAACTTTAAATTCAATCATTAAACAACATATTCAAGTATTCCAAGAATACTTTCAAGGTTAACACATAAATTTCTAACCAATTTCCATTTCAATCCCATATTTCCCTTAATTTGCTATTTGGTCCTCAACACTTAGCAAACTTCTCAAAATGATCCAATTGAATCTTCTAACATTAATTTTCAGCATAATACATCAACTTTCCAACATTTGTATCTTAATCCCTTAATTTCTCAAGGTATGCGAAAAGGTCCTTAAAACTTAACAAAGCTCCAATTTAATCCAAACAACATTTTAAGCCTTGTAAAATCATTTTCACATCATTTTTAGCCTTAGGAAATTTTTCCATAATTTTCCCTAATATTCTTCTAATATGCCGAATATGAAAGGTCACTACATCCAAATTTTCCAACTTGATCCAAGCATGAATTCAACTTCTAAACCTCATTTCCAAGCTTCTATAATCATTCACATATCAAAATCAATCTAATTTCAACTTCACATCAAAACCCTAACTTTAAACAAATTAGGCTTTAGGTACTTTCAAGTAGTTTCAATCATAATATAAGCTTGGATATGATTCTACAACAAAAATTTCATCAAAAACTAACCCTAACTCATCATATTTAAATATACCCTTCATCCATCAAAATCACAAAACTAGGGTTTCAAGCAAGGAAAGCATGAATAAATGGTACCAAAAGATAGAGAATTTCATGGAGATAAATTTCATATTTCATGCTTTCATCCAAATTCCAACTAAAATAGCTTGAAAATTTGAAAGAAAAAATTTTCTTTCCTACCTTGGAGCTTTCGAACAAGAGAAGATGATGGAGAAAAAGTCTTGAAATTTCAATTGTTTCCAAATTGGCCATTTGTCATCTTATTTTAAAAATCCTAAAAAAATCTCTTTTATAGCAAAATGACCATTTTGCCCTTGTAATCCAATGCTTCATATCTTGCCACATGTTTACCTACTTATCCAAGGGTCAAAAATAAATCAAGTAGTTAGTGATTACCAATTTTGCCCTTGAAATTTCCCAAAATTACTATCTTGCCATTTTTCATCCAATGGCTCATATTTAACATGGAAAACCTACTTTAATCCAATGGTCCATGTTAAATCCTTTCATTTTAAGACATGGAAAAGATATTTTTAACCTTGCATTATCATCCTTTAAAATATCTTGAATATCTGATTCGATCCGATTATCCGAATATTTTTCTAAACTTTATTGCTTTATAGCCACTAATACAAACTCCGTACGAAAAATTCGAGTAACACGAAAAATTCATTCTTGGGGGTGAACTATTCATTTACGGGACTAAAATACATAACTTTTGGAAATTACAATTTAGTCCCTAAACTTTTCCAAAGTTTATACTTTGACCACCAAACTTTTAAAATTTTCATTTTGGTCACTTGCCGAAATTTTGGGATGTTAAAATTTCCCTCCTTAAGAAAATTCGCCCTTGAATTTTCCTTACTTATATGGTTCAAAAAGGTACGGATACTGCTTTTTCATTACTTCCTCTGTTTCCCAAGTAGCTTCTTCCACTTTATGATTTCTCCATAAAACTTTAACGAGAGGAATCTTTTTATTCCTTAATTGCTTTTCTCCTCGAGCTAAAATTCTTATAGGTTCTTCATCATATGTCAAATCCAATTGAATCTTGATCTCTGTTGGTGTAATAACATGTAAAGGATCCGATCAGTATTTCCAAAGCATGGACACATTAAATACATCATGAACCTTACTCAACTCCGGTGGTAAAGCTAGTTAATATGCCACTGGACCAACCATTTTTTCAAAATTTCATAAGAACCAATGAATCTTGGACTAATCTTTCCTTTCCGTCCAAAGCGTAAAATCTTTTTCCAAGGTGAAACCTTCAAGAATACTTTATCTCCAACTTCAAACTCGATATCTTTTCTTTTAAGATCTGAATATGACTTTTGTCTGTCAGAAGTAGCCTTGAGATTATCTTGAATTATTTTTACCTTATTCTTTTTTTCTTGAACAAGATTTGGTCTGATAATTTTTCGATCCTCCAACTTGAACCAATTCAACGGTATTCGGCATTTTCTTCCATATAATGCCTCATAAGATGCCATCTTTATACTTGATTGATAACTATTGTTGTAGGCAAACTAAGCTAATGGAAGATATTTTCCCCATGAACCTGCAAAATTAATTATACATGCTCTAAGCATATCTTCGAATATCGGAATAGTTCTTTCTAATTGTCTATATGTTTAAGGATGGAAAACAGTATTGAAGTGTAGCCGAGTCCCCAATGCTTCATGTAGTACACTCCAAAACCTTGAAGTGAACCTTGGACCTCTATTAGATATAATAGATATAGGAAATCCATGCAGTCTAACAATTTCCTTAATATATAACTCCGCCAACTTGTTTAATAAGCAGTCTATTCGCACTGATATGAAATGTGATGTTTTAGTCAAACGGTCCACAAACACCCAAATCGAATCTTTCTTACTTAGCGTCAACGGTAAACCTATTACAAAATCCATTGTAACTTTTTCCCATTTCCACTGTGGAATTGAGATCGGTTGAAGCTATCCTGATGGAACCTAATGTTCTGCCTTTACTTGTTAACATGTTAAGCATTTAGCAACAACTTAGAAATAGCTTGTTTCATGCTAGGCCACCAAAAATGACTTTTTACATCTTGATACATTTTGTTACCTCATGGATGCATAGTTAAAGGACTGAAATGTGCTTCTGAAAGTATTTCCCTTTTTAAATCCTCATTTTCAGAAATGTAAACACGTCCCCTACAACATAAGCATCCATTTGATTTTACTTCAAAGTCTTTAGATTCACCATTCTCAACTTGCCTCTTCTTTTCCAAGCATTCTTTATCCTTTGCTTGTAACTCTTTAATTATTTCTATTAGAGTAGGCTTGATTTGAAACTCAGCCATTATTACACCATTTTTCTATAACCTTAACTGAGCATTCATTGTTCTCAAGGCAGAAAATATCTTCCGGCTAAGTGCATTTGCTGCCACATTAGCCTTCTGATAAGTGTTCAAAAGTACTATTTTTCTTACCCTTTTTACTCATATTATTGTTAGACTTAGGCTCATATTAGTTGCATAATTAGCTATTCATGCATTAATCCATGTTTCCTTCCATCATTGAGCTTGATTACATAACTTGGTAGTTTTTGTGGGAAAAGATGTTGTTTTGGTGTGTTTTGTGTGTATGTGCAGGATCACTTGCCAAAGCAAGGCTAGAGCTAGTTGCCAGGGCAATACATGAAGGAGATGCTGAGCTAGTTGCCAGGGCAATGCATGAAGGAGACGCCGAGCCAGTTGCCAGGGCAATTGTCAACAAAGCACAAGGTGATATGGTAGTCGAAATTGATGACTAGACAAGCCCAAGATGACGTGGAGCAAAGCCAAATCTCAAAGGAATTTGATTTCCATGAAGAGATTAAAGAAGAATTAAATTCCAAGAAGATATGAGAAGTTCTAGTAGGAATATAATTATAATAAAGAATTATATTCTTTAAAGATAATTTAATTCCAACTTAACTTCCTCCTCAAAGAAAGACTTTGACCTAGCCCTATAAAAGAGAGAGGAATTTCGACAACTCCAAGGAGAGCAGAGGAGGAGAGAATTTTCGACAAGCATCTAGGGCAAAGGGATTTCGACAAGCTTCCTTCTTCATCTTTTTCTTTCTTGTTCAATTAGGTTCATGCTAGGGATTATTTATCTTGTGTTTCTTTGGAACCTAGCCATGAACTAAATCTATTTGGCTATGGTTATTGTGTTTTGTGGTTGTGAGAAACTATTGGTTTTTGTTTAGGTAATAAGAGTTTGCACTTTTCTATTCAAGGTTTATTCATTCTTGGTTCTTATTCTTGTTTGCGAGTGAATTGGGAGAGGATCTCGTAACTTCATCTATTTATCTAATATCGGGAGATTTAGATTCAAGAAACGAATGAATATGATCTTTATTCAATCTATTGATGACAAAGATTAATCCGGCTTAGGAATAAGTTAAGGATTTCAACGGCTAAGAGGAGAGCAAGATTGTTGTTGTTCACCCTTGATTCACGCAGGGATGTATTATCAAGGCATGCACAAGTAGCTAGAGTTTCGACTTAGGGATAAGAAGAAACCATTGAAGAACGCTCTGTTGAACCTTGAAGTTGTTGCCCATACGTCCAAGTAGTTGCCTAGCTAGTCGCCCAGGCAACCATCGATTAGTTGCCAAGGCAACCCCACTGTGCAAGTTGCCACGGCAACTGAGTTGCCCTTGCACTCTTTTACCAAGAAGATCCAATCGGCTATCACACCTCAACTCACGATAATCTGGCCTATTCTCTCTTTTTCTTTCATCTATTCTTTTAGTTTATTGCTTTTACTTTACTCGTTAAAATCAACTCCTACTATCAATTATGTTTTTACTTTTACAGTGCGATAACTAAAGCAAAGTGGCCCAAACCAATCCCTGTGGAGACGATACTCGATACTCGTATCACTTTATTACTTGCGACGTGTATACTTGCACAATTGCGTAGCACTTATTACACGCAACAAGTTTTTGGCGTCGTTGCCGGGGATTGGCAATAACGACTTTGTTTTTATTTTCTTGTACTTTATTTTTACTTTTCTTGTTTAAAATTCAAAGGGATAACAAACTTTGGTTTTGCATTGGTATATGACCAGGGCGAGACCGATTACACCAGAATATCCTTTTGATCCGGAGATCGAACGAACCTTACAAAGACTTAGACGAAGGATAAGAGTAGCAATGGCTAATCAAGACGACAATATGAATCAAGATGTTCCAGCAGGAGGAGGAGTGATTCTTGCACGAAACAGAACTATTCGAGACTATCTTGAAGAAGATCTTGATGGACTTAATCCAGGAGTTGTCGCACCTGAAATTGAAGCTGACCACTTTGAGCTAAAACCGGTAATGTTTAATATGATCAACACAATTGGTCAATTTGGCGGCTCAGCAACTGAAGATGCACGGCAACATCTGAAATCTTTCCTCGAGATTTGCAACTCGTTCAAAATACACGGAGTCACCCCCGATGTCTTACGATTAAGATTATTCCCCTATTCACTAAGGGATAGGGCGAAAGCATGGTTGAATAGCATTTCTACCGGATCAATAGCATCTTGGACCGATCTTTGACGTGATTTCCTTGCTCGATTTAATCCTACAAATTTGACTAATAAGCTTCATAACAACATTAATTCTTTTCGACAGGCAGATGATGAATCCATGTACGAGGCTTGGGAGCGATATAGTGAACTTCTACACAGATGCCCCCTACATGGATTCCCGGTGTGGACTCAAGTAACAATGTTTTACAACGCCGTGAATACACCAACAAGGATGATGCTAGATGCCTCGGTAAACGGCATGCTCCTAGATAAGCCGCTGGAGGAAGCAATGTAAATTCTAAACAGGCTGGCCAAGAATGATTATCAATTCCCCTCTACTAGAAGAGGAGGAGTTAGACGCCAAGCCACAATAGATGAACTAGTATCATCAGATTCAATTTTGGCACAACTGGCCACCTTAACCAAGATGGTCCAGAACATGCAAAAACCAAACAACACACATGAAGTCAAGGTAATGGATTCTTTTTGTGAGTTATGTGGTGATAACCATGATTCTTCTGAATGTATTTAGAATCCGGAATCCAGCTTCTATGTGGGGAATTACAATCGGAACAACAATGTGATGTCCAATACATACAATCCAGCTTGGAAGAAGCACCCTAATTTTACATGGAGTAATCCCAACAATGCTCTAAACCAGAACAATCAGAATGCACAAGCATCGGGATTCCAGCAGAATATGCTATGGCAACAGTTGCCGCAGCAACAACCGACAACATCTAGTTCTTTGGAAAATTCTCTCAATGCTTTTATGATGAAAACTGAATCTTATATGGCTGAGAATAGTAACTTCATAAAAAGAACTGATGCTTTTATTAACAGGACTAGGATGAGATTGCAAAACCAAGAGGCGGCAATCAAATCATTGGAAAATCAAGTCGGACAGTTTGCACAAAATTTGAATACTAGACCGCAAGGAGGTTTACCTAGCGATACTGAACTCGCAAGAGGAACTGGCCATGAGCAATGTAAGGCGATCATCACTATAAGTGGCCAACAACTTAGAGAGGCTCAAACTCGCTCATCAAACAAAACTCCACAAAAAGATCAAGACGAACCTAGCGGCAAAGCCTCAGATGCTGAACCAGGAATTGTCGCGGCAACCGGCAATAAGCATGCCTCGGTAACTAACGATAAGGATGCTTCGGCAACTTGTGATAAGCAAGCCTCGACAACCCCAATTGATAATGCCTCAGCAACTCCAGTTGTCCTGACAATGCCGTCAATCAGGTTCCAAACCAATGAAAGGATCAAAGATATCCTACTTCCACCACCATTCCCACAAAGGTTGAAGCGACAAAAGCAAGAATACCAATTCAAGAAGTTTCTTGATATCCTAAAGCAAGTCCACATCAACTTGCCATTGGTGGAAGCAATTGAACAAATGCCAAACTATGCCAAGTTTCTTAAAGACATTGTGTCCAAGAGAACAAGGCTGGAGAGTTTGAAACAGTTGCCGCAATAGAGGGATGCATGGCAATGTTGCACAATCATATGCCACCCAAGTTGAAGGATCCTGGAAGTTTCACAATACCCTGTTCCATTGGAAACCACTATGTCGGGAAAGCATTATGGGACCTTGGGGCTAGCATAAACTTGATGCCTAAATCAGTTTTCCAGAAACTAGGAATCGGGAAGGCAAGACCTACAATAGTTATGCTACAGCTAGCCGACAGATCCTATGTGCATCTAGAGGGAAAAATTGAAGACATACTGGTAAAAGTTGATAAATTTATTTTTCCCGCTGACTTTATTGTTTTGGATTGTGAAGCAAATGAGCATGCACCTATCATTCTCGGGAGACCATTCCTAGCAACAGGGAGAACCTTGATCGATGTTGAAAAGGGAGAACTCACAATGAGAGTGAATGACCAACAAGTTAAACTAAATGTGTTCCAAACACTAAGGCATGCCGATGATCCAGAAGAATGGCAACTTCTTCATGCCACGACAGAGTTTAACTTCGACGAGGAATTTAGTTACCTCGGCAACTACATTGCCGATCAAGAGGAACCCGAGGAGTATGAAGAACCGATCGATGAGGAACAACAAGAAGAGGCAAATTGGCCAGTCAATCGACTAGGTACATACTTTGAACCACTGGATTACTCAGGTAAGGAAGGTAAGCTCGAAAAACCCTCTATTGAACAACCACCGATTCTTGAGTTGAAACAATTGCCAGAGCAACTAAAATATGCATACTTAGGAACCAATAATACATTGCCTGTAATTATTTCTTCTAAGTTACAGCCTAAGCAGGAAAAGAAGCTGATCAAGATGTTGAAGCTACACAAAAAGGCAATAGGGTGGACAATTGCCGACTTGAAGGGAATTAGCCCGGCAGTGTGCATGCACAAGATTTTGTTGGAAGATGATCACAAACCTTCAATTGAGGCCCATAGGAGACTGAATCATGCCATGAAAGGGGTTGTAATGAAAGAAATCATCAAGTGGCTTGACTCCGGCATTATATACCCTATCTCTGATAGTACATGGGTAAGTCCGGTACAATGTGTTCCGAAAAAGGAAGGTATAACGGTGGTAAGTAATGAAAACAATGAACTTATTCCAACCAGGACTGTGACCGGTTGAAGGGTTTGTATGGATTATCGAAAGCTAAACAAAGCCACTAGGAAAGATCACTTCCCATTACCCTTTATTGATCAAATGCTTGACCGTCTTGCAGGTAAACCCTTTTATTGTTTTCTTGATGGTTATTCAGGTTACAATCAAATTTTCATAGCATCAGAAGATCAAGAAAAGACAACATTCACATGCCCATACGGTACTTATGCCTTCCGAAGGATGCCATTCGGATTATGTAACGCCCTGGCAACCTTTCAAAGATGCATGATGGCACTCTTTTCAGACATGGTCGAAGACTTCCTTGAGATCTTCATGGATGATTTTTCTGTTTTTGGTAATGACTTCGATAGTTGTCTCGGCAATTTAGAGAGGGTGTTGGCAAGATGTGAAGAAACTGATTTAGTCTTCAATTGGGAGAAATGCCATTTTATGGTAGATGAAGGAATAGTGCTCAGCCACAAGATTTCATCCAAGGGAATTGAAGTAGACAAAGCCAAGGTGGACGTGATCAAGAGATTACCCCCACCAAGTTCGGTTAAAGGAATTTGAAGTTTTCTTGGACATGCAGGTTTTTACAGGAGGTTCATTCATAATTTTTCTAAAATCACTAAACCTTTGTGCAATTTGCTTGAACAGGATAAAGTCTTCGATTTTGATGATTCTTGCACCCAAGCATTCGAAACCCTAAAGAAAAAGCTTGCCTCAGCACCCATTGTCGTTCCACCAGATTGGACGCTACCTTTTGAGCTCATGTGTGATGCAAGTGATTTCGCGGTAGGAGCAGTCCTAGGCCAACGCACAGGTAAGACCTTCCATGTGGTATACTACGCTAGTAAAACTCTTAATAGTGCTCAAGTGAATTACACAACAACAGAGAAAGAGTTACTAGCTGTAGTTTTCGCATTTGAAAAGTTCCGATCCTATTTGATTGGTACAAAGGTAATTGTTCATACATACCATTCGTCAATCAAATATCTATTTGCTAAAAAGAATGCCAAACCTCGTTTGATTTGTTGGATATTACTTTTACAAGAATTTGATATTGAAATTAAGGACAGGAAAAGAACAGAAAATAAAGTGGCCGATCACTTATCACGTTTAGAACGCAACAGGTAGGAGGACGCGGATCTAGAGATATGCGATGCATTCTCGGATGAACAAATTTTAGTTGCCTCGGCAACCACAGACACGCATACCTCGGCAACCCTCGACGCCTCGGCAACCATGGACGCGCACGCCTCGGTAACCCTTGATGCCGCAGCAGCCCTTGACGCGCACGCCTCGGTAATTTTGGGAGCAGTCACCACGGCAGCACATGCCTTGGCAATACCCTGGTACGCGGATTTAGTTAATTTCCTTGTTTGTGGTATTTTACCTTATGGCATTACTCACCAAGGGAAGAAGCGGTTCCGCCATGATGCTAAGCATTACTTTTGGGACGAGCCTCTTATGTTTAAACAATGTGCAGATCAGGTTATATGCCGATGTGTCCATGAAGAAGAGCAACAAAATGTACTCCGGCAATGCCATTCTTCACCCTATGGAGGACATTTTGGAGGAACTCGTACCGCGGCCAAAGTTTTGCAATCCGGTTTGTATTGGCCAACATTGTACAAAGATGCCCAATACTTTTACAAGCAATGTGATCGTTGCCAGAGGACGGGCAATATCTCTAGATGACATGAGATGCCGCTCTAGAACATCATCGAGGTGGAATTGTTCGATGTGTGGGGGATCGATTTTATGGGACCTTTCCCATCTTCGTTCGATAACCTCTACATTTTACTTGCCGTCAACTACATGTCTAAATGGGTTGAGGCAGCTGCAGTTCCCAACAACGATTCCAAGACCGTGCAACGATTCTTGCAAAAAAACATATTTACACGGTTTATGATGCCGAGAGCAATTATCAGTGACGAAGGCAAGCATTTTAACAACAGACTAATTGCCAAGATATTGCAACGCTTCGGCATATCACACAAGATCGCCACGGCATATCACCCACAAACCAACGGGCAAGCAGAAATTTCCAACTGGGAATTGAAGGGTATACTCGAGAAAGTTGTAAATCCCTCTATGAAGGATTGGTCATTAAGACTAGATTACGCACTTTGGGCATATCGCACTGCATTCAAAACACCCTTAGGTATGTCCCCCTTCCGACTTGTCTATGGAAAAACATGCCATTTACCGGTGGAAATCGAACACAAGGCATATTGGGCAATCAAGACCGTGAATATGGATTGGGAAAGCGCCGGACAAAAGCAATTGTTGGACCTCAATGAGATAGAAGAATTCTGTGCACTCGCCTATAACAATGCACGAATCTACAAGGAGAAAACAAAGCAATGGCATGACAAAAAGCTATTGCCACGGCAATTCACGCCAGGGCAACTAGTTCTCCTATTCAATTCTCGACTAAAACTTTTCCCGAGAAAACTGAAATCAAGATGGTCAGGACCATTCGAAGTTGTCAAACCATTCTCTCATGGTGCCGTGATAATCAAGTCCATCACTGACAAACATGAATTCAAAGTTAATGGACAAAGATTGAAACACTACAATGGTGCCCATGTGGAACGTAACAAAGAAGTGGTCACTTTAGGAGATGCATGAGCATGCTCTCCTTTAAATATTTTCTTTTTCTTTTTATTTTCATTTTTCTTTTTATTTTTATTTTTAGGAGATATTTTATTTTTCTTCATTATCTTTAGTTTCCAGGTTTTCTTTGCTTTCTTTTCCACAACAAGACTCACAACCACCATGCTAAGGAAATTCACTACCGACTACTTGCCACGGTAATCACAACGGAGGATGCCCCGACAACCAACCCTGAAGATGCCACGACAACCAACGCTAAAGACATCCCGGCAATCACTGCAAAAGCCAAAGATAAAGAACCTATGCCCGAATCAACTCCTACGGAATCATTTTCTGATTTTTCAGATTCGGACGAGTCCTCCATTGCACCAACAAAGACCGCACCAATTGAATCCTCCAAGTGAAAATCCAATAACACTGATGAAGAGGACGATGAGGACAACCCCGTACGAGGATCGATTCCACCACCGGCAACAAGAAAACAACCATCGCGTCCAAGCAAGAGAATCAAGACACCGACCAAAAGGAAACTAATCATCCACGACGACGAACTCTCGTAGTAAGTCTTCGTTTGCATTTTATTTTTCGTTATTTTTATTTAATACATGCATTGAGGACAGTGCCTCACTCGAGTTTGGGGGGGATTGTTATTAGTAGTTACCATGTTTAGTTACATTCATCTTAAGTATTACATTTAGGATACATAAATTGCTTGCCATACTTTTAATTGGAACAAGAATTGCTTAGATTTGATGACTATCCGATTATGACTTTGCCAATGCACTTAATTGATAGAATTTTTATTCTAGGATAACCATGGAAAAACTTAGAATTTTACTATGATGCTAAATTTGATGAAACACTGTTTTGGTTTGATTGATTTAAGGAATTCTAGTGAACTTAGGTTGATAATTAACAAATTGGGGGATTAGAATAAAAATTGGATGAATGCTAGAGGTGCCCGAAATTGGCTCTAGCATGTGCTAAAAAAATTTTTATCACTAGAGGTGCCCGAAACTGGCTCTAATATGTGCTAAAAAAAATTTTTTGCTAGAGGTGCCCGAAACCGGCTCTAGTCAAATAAAACTAAAAACAAAACACTAGAGGTGCCCAAAACTGGCTCTAGTTAAAACATGTTAAAAAGAACCCAATGAAGTAATTTGAAAACCTCTTGTTTGCATAGAATCCGAAAAATCAACTTGCACACAACTCCGCACACACTCACAAGCATTATAGTTTGATTCCGAGTAACTTCTAAGTTTTCCGAAAAATGAAAAGCCAATCATACTTTGTGCCCCGGTTCTGAGAATTGAAATCAAGTTCAAAGCTAAGTTTGTGAAAATTAAAGTCTTGACAGGTAATTATTAGTTTGCATTGCTTGAGGACAAGCAATAGTTCGAGTTTGGGGGTGTGATAAGTGTTCAAAAGTACTATTTTTCTTACATTTTTTACTCATATTATTGTTAGACTTAGGCTCATATTAGTTGCATAATTAGTCATTTATGCATTAATCCATGTTTCCTTCCATCATTGAGCTTGATTACATAACTTGGTAGTTTTGTGGGAAAAGATGTTGCTTTGGTGTGTTTTGTGTGTATGTGCAGGATCACTTGCCAAAGCAAGGCCAAGCTAGTTGCCAGGGCAATACATGAAGGAGACACCGAGCCAGTTGCCAGGGCAATTGTCGACAAAGCACAAGGTGATATGGTAGTCGAAATTGATGACTAGACAAGCCCAAGATGACGTGGAGCAAAGCCAAATCCCAAAGGAATTTGATTTCCATGAAGAGATTAAAGAAGAATTAAATTCCAAGAAGATATGAGAAGTTCTAGTAGGAATATAATTATAATAAAGAATTATATTCTTTAAAGATAATTTAATTCCAACTTAACTTCCTCCTCAAAGAAGTACTTTGAGCTAGCCCTATAAAAGAGAGAGGAATTTCGACAACTCCAAAGAGAGCAGAGGAGGAGAGAATTTTCGACAAGCATCTAGGGCAAGGGGATTTCGACAAGCTTCCTTCTTCATCTTTTTCTTTCTTGTTCAATTAGGTTCATGCTAGGGATTATTTATCTTGTGTTTCTTTGGAACCTAGCCATGAACTAAATCTATTTGGCTATGGTTATTGTGTTTTGTGGTTGTGAGAAACTATTGGTTTTTGCTTAGGTAATAAGAGTTTGCACTTTTCTATTCAAGGTTTATTCATTATTGGTTCTTATTCTTGTTTGCGAGTGAATTGGTAGAGGATCTCGTAACTTCGTCTATTTATCTAATATCGGGAGAGTTAGATTCAAGAAACGAATGAATATGATCTTTATTCAATCTATTGATGACAAAGATTAATCCGGCTTAGGAATAAGTTAAGGATTTCAACGGCTAAGAGGAGCGCAAGATTGGTTGTTGTTCACCCTTGATTCACGCAGGGATGTATTATCAAGGCATGCACAAGTAGCTAGAGTTTTGACTTAGGGATAAGAAGAAACCATTGAAGAACGCTCTACTGAACCTTGAAGTTGATGCCCATACGCCCAAGTAGTTGCCCAGCTAGTCGCCCAGGAAACCATCGATTAGTTGCCAAGGCAAACACGCTGAGCAAGTTGCCCTTGCACTCTTTTACCAAGACGATCCAATCGGCTATCACACCTCAACTCACAATAACCTGGCGTATTCTCTTTTTTTCTTTCATCTATTCTTTTAGTTTATTGCTTTTACTTTACTCGTTAAAATCAACTCCTACTATCAATTGTGTTTTTACTTTTACAGTGCGATAACTAAAGCAAAGTGGCCCAAACCAATCCCTGTGGAGACGATACTCGATACTCGTATCACTTTATTATTTGCGACGTGTATACTTGCACAATTGCGTAGCACTTATTACACGCAACACCTTCCCTGGATGGTAATCTATGATTACATCATAGTCCTTAATCAGTTCTATCCACCTCTTTTGTCTCAAATTAAGCTCCATTTGAGACAACAAATATTTCAAACTTTTATGATCTGTGAAAATATAACACTTTTCACCATATAAGTAGTGATGCCAAATCTTCAAAACGAACACCACTACAACCAACTCTAAATCACGAGTAGGATAATTCCTCTCATGAGTTTTGAGTTGTCGAGAAGCATATGCTACAACCTTTCCTTCTTGCATCAATATACATCTCAAACCATTATGGGATGCATCACTATATATAGTGAAATCCTTCCCGGATTATGGTTGTACCAAAATAAGAGCTTCTGTTAATATTTTCTTCAATTTGTCGAAGCTTTTCTGACACTTTTCTGTCTAAAAAATGGCACATCTTTTCTTAATAGCTTAGTTATTGGATCAGTAATCATTGAAAAGTCTTTCACTAACTGTCGATAATAACCAGCTAATCCCAAGAAACTTCTTACTTCAGAGACACTTTGTGAAACTTTCCATTCGAGTATTGCTTGAACCTTTTTAGGATCAACTCGAATTCCTTCCGCAGATATTATGTGTCCAAGGAAAGCTACTTCAGACAACCAAAATTCACACTTTGACAACTTTTCATATAACTTCTTTTCTCGGAGGATATGAAGAACTACTCGCAGATAAGTATCATGATCCTCTTTGGTTCTTGAATAAACCAATATATCATATATAAAAACCACAAATTGGTCCAAATATGGCTGAAATATCCGATTCATCAAATCCATAAAAGCTGTCGATGCATTTGTAAGTCCAAAAGGCATTACTACAAACTCATAATGCCCATATCTAGTTCTGAAAGTTGTCTTTGGTATATCTGCTTCTTTGATCTTCAATTGATGATACCCCGGTCGAAGATTAATTTTAAAAAACACCGTTGCTCCTTTAAGTTGATCAAAGAGGTCATCAATCCTTGGTAAAGGATATTTGTTCTTCACCGTCACTTTATTAAGTTGACGGTAATCCACACATAACCTTATTGATCCATCATTCTTTTTCACAAATAAGACTGGAGCTCCCTAAGGTGATATACTTGATCGAATAAAACCTCGATCTAATAATTCTTGCAATTGAGCCTTCAGCTCTTTGAGTTCTGTAGGAGCCATTCTATAAGGTGCTATTGTTATTGGCGTTGTTTCAGGAAGTACATCAATACCAAATTCCACCTCTCGATCAGGAGGTAATCCTGGTAATTCATCCAAAAAAACATCTGGAAATTCCTGCACCGTGGGTATATTTTCTAGATCTATCTTTGTCTTTGGAGTATTTATCACATTAGCTAAATAAGCTTCATACTCTAGTGATAATAGCCTTCTAGCAGTTACAGCTGCAATCTCCTTACTCAAATAATTTTGCCTTTCTCCCTCAAATATTATTTCCAAATTGTCTGGTTCTTTTAAGGCTACCCTTTTCAATCGACATTCAACTGTAGCATCATATGTCGACAGTCAATCCATTCCAAGAATGACTTCAAACTCTTGGAAAGGTAATTCCAAAAGATTGGCTGGAAATTCTCTTCATTGGATCCTTATAGGACACTCTTTACATATTCGAACTACTTTGGCGTTTTGTCCTAGAGGATTAATAGCAACTACCTCACTTGAAATTGGTTCTACTGGCATATTTCTTTCAAGAAGAATTCCCATGTAATTTGTTCTAAAGGAACTCGTGCAGTGACTACATTCCACCACATGCTTGCTTGTTCCATTAGAAGGGATACTACTCCTTCCAACTTTCCTTGATCATCGCAAGGAATCCTACTCAACATGATCTTAATATCATTCAACCAGTAATCAACAGTCATATGATCAGCATTAGTATCACCTCAAAACTCTTGTGCTTTTATTTTTCTTAATTCCTTCGGAACTGATACTGATGCTCGCTGATTTATAATAGCATCCAATGCCTGAAGAAATAAGCCTTAATCTTGCACAGGCGTAATTCGTTATTCTTGAGCTAATGGCTCTACATTTTGTTGCCCCTGAGGTGGATTTTGATTTACCTTATTACTTCCACTCTAAGCAGGCATATCTTGCTCGATTGTCTGACGAGATTCCCGATGATATGACATATGTTAATGTCACAATCATCCCTTATAAGTAAGGAGTAACAATACTAATTACTGGGCATCCCATTATATTCATACAAATATCAGCAATCTTGACATCCTAGTGGCATGTATAATTTCGACTATATATATACTCGATTTATGTCCAGAACTGGCTAAACCTATAGCTCTGATACCAACAAATGTAACACCTTAATCAGTATTCTATATCCCATACTAATTAGAGTATCACATAACGAATATACCAAAGTATCACAATCCTATTCATAAGAAAATTATAAGTTATCCATTTTACTATTTATTGCGCAGAATCATATTTTAAATTTGTATTCGATTGAATTAAGTTCGATTCCAGGAAGCAACTTGATAGTTCATATCTATAATATATAAGGAATATAACTGTTTAGAAGCTGCCTAAAATAAAAATCTACCTGATTACTCTACTTAGACTTTTCTAGTCATTACCTGGTTTTTAATTTAATATAACTACTTACTATCCGCAATAAATATAAACTAGTTTATACATTATTGCAACCCATATATATATACACTAGTATATAACCAAGTAATTTAACATATACATGCCATCTAGAAATATCAAACACATCAAAAGATGTTATTATTGATACCGTAATTATACTCCGGATAAGTAGGATGCCCGCTCCTTACTCTGATTTTTGCTTTTTACGTACGCGTGAAAACCATCACACGCTAAGTATATACTTAGTGAGGCAATAATAATTTCTAGTGCAATATAACATAACTATAAATAATAACATATAACCGTGTTTATGCATTTTGAATCACTAGATATGACTTACCATTATGTTTATCATATATCAAGTAACATACACCGGATATAATTTTCTTACCAATATACTTGCCATAACTTTAAGAGTTTGTGAAATCTTTCACGTGAAACTCTTTCACCTATTTATCAAATATTTATTGAATAACCATAGCCCAAATATAACCTATGAGGACCCTGAGTACACGAGTCAAATATGCACTGAAGTGTTAATACACATAAGGTCATGCCCACCATCCGCACATTTATAAGGCCGTGCTAACCATCCGCACATTTATAAGGCAGTGCTAACCATACATTAAGTGTCCTTTATATACACTATAGTGTTATCCCGGATACCCGAAAATGCAGCGTGCTGCTCGACTCTATGGCATGCCAACTATACCTGTCCCTCAATGACTTATTTGGGCATATTTTATATATTTAATTCATCCACAACAATGTATATCAATATCATTTAACATTGGGCAGTTCATACCTAAAATAACATTCATGATATAACATCATATATAACTAGTGATCCATGCATTAATATTCACTTTTGACATGTTTAAAATATGTCAAATATATGATCAATGACATAAATATCATGCCAATATATATACACGAGGTAGACTTATCGCAAGTCTTACCAATGATGTATAAAACATCCATGTATCATGTTATGTATGCATTGCACTCACCTGATGCCTCACTAGTAAACCTTATTTAGATGGTAGCTTTACTCTTGAAACTTTTCCTTATCTTAAAATTTTCTCATACTATGATCTTGATCACGATCACGATTTATAAAATCATAGTTTACCAAATACATACATTTCAAAGCATTTGTTATTATCATTCTAACATAAGCACATATTAGGAATAAAGTTCCTAAAAATACTTCACTATCCATATCCATCACAATTTCACAAGAATATCTAAAATTTCAGAATATAACCATAAAATGAATTCTTTTAGAATTCACTTCAACTTTCCAAATTATTCAAAATGGTCCCTTGTCATTAAACTTTAAATTCAATCATTAAACAACATATTCAAGTATTACAAGTATACTTTCAAGCTCAACACATAAATTTCAAACCAATTTCCATTTCAATCCCATATTTCCCTTAATTTGCTATTTGGTCCTCAACACTTAGCCAACTTCTCAAAATGATCCAATTGATTCTTCTAACATTAATTTTCAGCATAAAATATCAATTTTCCAACATTTGCATCTTAATCCCTTAATTTCTCAAGGTATGCGAAGAGGTCCTTAAAACTTAACAAAGCTCCAATTTAATCCAAACACCATTTTAAGCCTTGTAAAATCATTCTCACATCATTTCTAGCCTTAGGAAAATTTTCCATAATTTTCCCTAATATTCTTCCAATATGCCGAATATGAAAGGTCACTACATCCAAATTTTCCAACTTGATTCAAGCATGAATTCAAATTCTAAACCTCATTTCCAAGCTTCTATAATCATTCCCATATCAAAATCAATCTAATTTCAACTTCACATCAAAACCCTAACTTTAAACAAATTAGGATTTAGCTACTTTCAAGTAGTTTCAATCATAATATAAGCTTGGATATGATTCTACAACGACAATTTCATCAAAAAATAACCTTAACTCATCATATTTAAACATCCCCTTCATCCATCAAAATCACAAAACTAGGGTTTCAAGCAAGGAAAGCATGAATAAATGGTACCAAAAGATAGAGAATTTCATGGAGATAAATTTCATATTTCATGCTTTCATCCAAATTCCAACCAAAATATGTTGAAAATTCAAAAGAAATTTTTTTCTGTCTTACCTTGGAGCTTTCGAACAAGAGAAGGTGACAGAGAAAAAGTCTTGAAATTTCAATTGTTTCCAATTTGGCCATTTGTCATCTTATTTTAAAAATCCTAAAAAATCTCTTTTATAGCAAAATGACCATTTTGCCCTTGTAATCCAATGCTTCATATCTTGCCACATGTTTACCTACTTATCCAAGGGTCAAAAATAAACCAAGTAGTTAGTGATTCCCAATTTTGCCCTTGAAATTTCCCAAAATTACCATCTTGCCATTTTTCATCCAATGGCTCATATTTAACCTGGAAAACCTACATTAATCCAATGTTCTGTGTTAAATCCTTTCATTTTAAGACAGGAAAAATATATTTTTAACCTTGCCTTATCATCTTTTAAAATATCTTGAATATCTGATTTGATCCGATTATCCGAATATTTTTCTAGACTTTATCGCTTTATAGCCACTAATATAAACTCCGTACGAAAAATCTGAGTAACACGAAAACGTCATTCTTGGGGGTGAAATATTCATTTACGGGACTAAAATACATAAATTTTGGAAATTACAATTTAGTCCCTAAACTTTTTCAAAGTTTATACTTTGACCACCAAACTTTCAAAATTTTCATTTTGGTCACTTGCCAAAATTTTGGGATATTACAAAATTTTCTTTCTTATCTTGGAGTTTTCGAACAAGAGAATATTATGGAGAAAAAGTCTTGAAATTTCAATTGTTTCCAATTTGGCCATTTGTCATCTAATTTTATTTTGCCTTTGAAATCCAATGCTTCATATCTTGCCACATGTTTAACTACTTATCCAAGGGTCAAAAATAAACTAAGCAGTTAGTGATTACCAATTTTGCCCTTGAAATTTCCCAAAATTACCATCTTGCCATTTTTCATCCAATGGCTCATATTTAACATGGAAAACCTACTTTAATCCAATTGTCCATGTTAAATCCTTTCATTTTAAGACATGGAAAAGATATTTTTAACCTTGCATTATCATCCTTTAAAATATCTTGAATATTTGATTCCATATTTTTAACCTTGCATTATCATCCTTTAAAATATCTTGAATATTTGATTCCATCCGATTATCCGAATATTTTTCTAAACTTATCGCTTTATAGCCACTAATACAAACTCCGTATGAAAAATCCGAGTAACACGAAAACATCATTCTTGGGGTGAACTATTCATTTACATGACTAAAATACATAAATTTTTGAAATTACAATTTAGTCCCTAAACTTTTCCAAAATTTATACTTTGACCATCAAACTTTCAAATTTTTCATTTTAGTAACCTGCCAAAATTTTGGGATATTACACTCTCTACCACTATATTCTTTCGTGGTCGCTCTCTTCGTCTTTTTCCTGTCGCCGCTTCTAGGACTAAATTAGACTCTATTTGAGGGACATCACCTAACACTTCCCTACCTTGTGCAACATCTGCCAAAGAACACCCAACACCCTCAACCTTTGTAGACTATCCACACACTCAACTATTGTATCCGAGACATGTCCACACACAAGGTTGACACTTAAAGACTCAACTTTAGGATTATCCTCCTCCCATAGAGCATTTGAAACCCACCTCGGACACATATCAATGGTCTGAGCCTCATTAACACCACCATCCAACTCTACACATTCATCACCATTGTTACCAGGCCCAACACCCTCGTCTAAATTGCCTACCATTACTTCCTCATGTCTCTCTTTAATCTCATTCGAAGCATTATACTTTTTAGTCGATTGTTTATCAACAAATATATCATATGTACCTTTATTGCACACACAATATTGATCCAACATTGATTCAAATTCCACTACACGAACACAAAAACTATGAGCGTCTGCCATATAATCCAAACATTCCTCAATTCGTTATATTATTTCAATTTCTATTAATATATGACCCCTCTCAAATGAATGTGGCTCTAAATTTGGCTCATCACAACATATCAATGATCCCCAAAGTACAACAATATTTGTGAAAGAATCTCTTTACTATGCATGTATTGGATTTCCACTAATTGATAATCATACTCAACGTGTTTTCGATTCACCTGAGGGAGTCCAATTTTGGAATTTTGAGAACCATTTCCCTAACACCCCCATTTACAAAATTGATTGCCGATCTTCACCACTTGCAAACATTAAAAGCACTTTCAAACCTATAATTTGCATTACCAAAAAACCAAAAAGATGGGTTGCATGTAATTCTTTTGCTAATGCTGCCATCCCAATTGGTTGTCGACACCATCCTATCACACAATTCCTAAGTATAGTGACCTTGTCTTTATCAATAACCTCTTTTACAGTTCTTTTTTTTTGTTATACGGCCTTCATTCCTTTTGCCTTGTATCATTTGAGTCTAATCACCCATATTTGCCTTACACCTCCAAAATTGATCACGTGAACGTTGTACAAACGAAACATGTATCCTGGCACCAAAAATCCAAAACCTATTTAATCATTTCATCACCCTTCTCGCCTTATGTTCTCAATTTATTCTGACAAATTTGAATCATGAACCATCTCTGGCTCATATTTTAGGAATGAAGGCATCTATAACTTCCCTATGTTGATCAAGTCTAGAACCTATTTAATCATTACATCACCCTTATATTCGTTTTAATTGCATCAGTTTAGCCCTCATTGTAACACCCTCGAACTAGATGTCACATTTGGGCCTCAAGCCTAACCCATTACTATAAAACTTTCGACCTAGTTTACCCAAACCATATATGTTTCATAGAAACCCATTAAGTTCAATATTTCAAAATAGATAAATAGTTAAAATGTTATATGAGGAGCTTAATTTCAAATAAATAATTAAAATTATTCAACTCATAATTTATAATCCAAAAATAAGAGTTACAATACAACATAGGGTCCTACGAATACATGGCCCAATAAATCTAAGTACTGTACTCGGACACATATCAATGCTGAAGTCCTGCTCTGATGGTGTTCCAACCACGTACGTCAACCTACTAACCTACGAATGGAAACAACAACTCTGAACGTTGAGCTAACGAAGCTCAGTGGATACACTTCCACTCAACCATGCTTCATATTAATCATAAATACGAGCAAGTAGCTAAAGATGATATCATGGAAACAATAACAATATATGACGATACATCTGTCTGCCTAACCACATAGCAAACATCAAAGGATGCATTAATCTCACACATTATATATGCATCATAACAACAAACTTGGAGTGAGTCCCGGTGTCACACAAACTCAGGAACATACACTCAGAGTGGGGCCTAGTGTCACACAACCTAGAAATGTACACTCATACTCAGAATCTCTTATCGATTATCATCGGATGAGGCTCGATGTCACACAGCCTCGAGAATGTACATTGGGTATCTCATCTTATGGTGTTACAACACTCACACTAGGTATCCAGATTCTAACAACTAGTGTGACTCAACCACACAAGTGTCCTTACTTGCCACTCAATAACACACGATCCACCAAGGATCCCCATCGTTACTATTACAACAAGTCACCCAACATTTACCAAGTTATTATTCATTAATCTCATATATTATGTTTAAATCTAATTTTCTCAATTTTACTATTTGTTTTACCTCATTAGAAACCCATTGGGCCATAATCCCCGAATTATAGGCCCCTCGAACTCAAAACACATTTTTCGGGCATATTGCCCAGCAGGTATCGATACCCACCAATGCGTACCGATACTTCAATAACGCCCCAATTTTGGGCTTAGGAGTTTCCCTAGTGGTTTAGACGGTTTGTTGGATCGGGTTAGAGGATTCGAGTCATTTTTGGGATTTAAATTGGATTAAATATTTTTGGAAGAGTTAAAAATATGGAAAAAATTATCTAAAATCCTTATTTATTATGGAAATGATTTTGGTGGAATAAATTTTACGAAAAGAGGTCTCGAAAGTGAACATTTTGGGTAGTGACCAAAATGCAAGGTTTCAAAACTATTTTTATTGACTGTTTTATAAAAGGGTCAAAACTTTGAATCTTTAAGGAGCTATTTACCCAAGGGTCTAATATCTAGTTTTCCCTTAATCAACCATTTTAAATGATTTTAAAATTAAAAAATGCTTGGGGAAATAATTGGATAATTAAAAATCCTTAAAACAAATTTTACGTAACTAACTTTTCACAAAAAAGATTTTCTCTTCAATTCTCTCCAGCCAAACACCTATTCTCTCTTCAAATATAAAATCTACTTTTAATCAATCTTTTGTTTTCAATTGGGATTAAAGTGGTTTTCTAACAAAGTAATCTTGATTTCTCATTGTTTTGTCTTTGGAAATTCAACTAATTAAGGGGAAAAGCAGCCATTAGAGGTGAGGTTCGTTCTTCTCATCTAATACATTTTATTGAAATTCCCAAGTTATTGACCCTTTACACATATTCTAACTTGATTGATTTAATTGTGGAAAATTGATTAAATTGAGGCTTAATGGATTTAATTGAATAATTTTTGTATAGGTTCTATTTTGTAGGGTTCTTGATTGATTTTAATCATAATTTTGATGTTGAATAATGTTAATAGGTGGGTTTTAACATTGGAATCCCGAAACTATGTGAATATATAATTTTCTAGGTTGCTAGTTATGTGTTTTTGAGGAGTTGTGGTGGTTAATTGAATGCCAGAGATATAAGGATGTTAGAGATGTGTTTTTAGATGTTAATTGATGTTAATGGAAGTGTTGAAATGTTATATTGTGGTTGGGTTAAGTTTGGAAGAGGTTTGTTGTTAATTTTTGGGTGTTGTGGAGTGGATTTGAGTAAATGATGTAGAGGTTTTTTGTTGCAATGATGTTCATTGCATTTTGATGCAATGTTCCTCTATTTTGTATGGATAAAAGCAGGGAAAGTTGGTCCTCAAGCTTGAATGTTGGTTTCGGAAGCTTTGGAGGCGTGATTGTCGCATCGACAAGCGAGGCTTTGCGAGTCGGTGAGTGGAAACATGTTTTCAACTTTGCAAAGGTTTGAAAGTTATGTTTGGGAGTTTAGATCGAGCTTGAAATGCTGGTCTAAGCTCGGAAGTAAGTAAAGGGTGAATTCACTCTTGAACTCGGTTTGGCTAATAGTTTGATGCACTTGTTTTACATGGTTTAATTACTCATTGTATATGCATGTTTTGAGCATGAATTAATGCTGGAAATTGGTTACAAAATGATGTTGATGCATTTGGAAGTAATGCACGTTTGATAATGTTTATGAACATTATTTAATGCAAGGTTTATTGCATTGGTTAAATGATTTTGATGATGCATATGAAAACATTGAGTCGTTGATGTTAAAATGAATTATAATGTCAAGTAATGGTATGAAAAGGTTTGAAAATGAAATCGGATATAATTGGTTGGCCATATGATTGATATGCACTATAAAAAGGCGTCTTGGATGTCAAGGGGTTTACATGGTATACTGAATACTCCATCCAAGTACCCTAACGGTTGAGGGGTTTATATGCACTGAAGACCCCCGTTAGTGGATTAAACATCATACCGATGAGTAGTGTTGAAGGGTTTATGTGTACCGAATACTCCACCACGGGTGACACAACGGTAGAGGAGTTTATGTGTATCGAATATTCCCATATGTGAGCCTTATGTTATCGGTAGATTGTTTGTTAAGTGTTGAGGGAACACTTGTCAAATCCGTGTATCTGATTGTAACAACCTGAAACTTAAAATTTAAGAGTCGGGTTAGCCGGGAGCGTGAGCTCCGTGCGTGGGCCTTGTTGTTGGGTTAGTAAGAGCCTTGTTGGGCTTGAAGGAAAGCTTTTGGGCTTGTATTGTTGGATTGTTAAGGGAATAGGGTGAAAATAAAAAGGGTAAATGTGTAATTGCTTGGGGGAAGACAAAAGGTGAGGGGAGAATTCATTATTTTTTGCAGAAAAGTGGAGGGTGAAGTCACCCTTGTCCCCTTGTTTTCTTCCTCTTTCTCATATTCATCTTCCTACCCAAGTTTGAAGTTCAAGGTGTAATCTTTGAGTGTTTGAGAAAGGATCATGTTTTGACGATTGAGGGAAGTTTGATGAGCTACAAAGGATCTACACACCAAGGTGAAGATGAGTTAAGATGGTAGAGATTGAGGTTTTGGTGAGATTAGTGTAGATGAACGGGAATGGGTTTTGAAGGCTTCTTCCTTAGCTTTAATTTGAGGTTAGTACACTACTTACTCCCATAGTTTCGTGGATATCATGAAATTAAGCTTTGATGCATGTATTGGTGTTTTTGGCTTGGTTATACCTTGAGTGGTTGTTAATGGTAAATCATGGGATTGATGCTGCTATGGCTTAAATTCAGTAGTAATCCACCTAATACTATCACCATAACTTGTAGGAACGATTTGGGGTTTAACTATAGGGGTTAAATAGGGTTTCTAGGTGAAACCCGCACCGAGAGTTGAAAAAATGAACTCATGTATCGGTACTGTGATCAGCGTATCAGTACGCCTTAGTATAAAAGGGAGAGTGTTGTGAGGGGTGTACCGGTATGCCTTTTCGTGTATCGGTACCCCTTACCTATATAGAATTCTAGTAGCTTTTTTTTGCGTACCGGTACGCTAGGGGCATATCGGTACTCATTGTTACATTGCCTGAGAAAGGCTTTCGCGTATCGGTACGCGAGGGTAAGGGTACTGGTACAGGTACATGTACGGATCGGTACGTGGTGAATAAGTACCGTTATTGAGTATCGATATAGGGGTTTACCGTATCGGTACAGATTGTTGTACTAGACTTTTCGAGTCTAAATTGAGTATCAGTACTCATGAGGGAGTACCGGTACCTATAGGGGAGTACCAATACCCATATAAGAGTATCGGTACTCGCTGGGCATTTTGCCCAAGAAAGTTGAGTCTATGTTTGAGGGTTCTATAATTCGAGGCAAAGTGCCCTAGGGTCAGTTAAGGTGTAAAATGAATATTAAAACTGAGAAATAGAGTTTTAAACCCTCTGTATGAAATAAATGGCTAATGACTCGTTATATATATTGGGTAAGCTATGTGAGGTGGTAACCCATAGGGATCCTAGGTGGATCGAGTGATTCTGTGTGGTAATATGGGCCCTTTCAGTGTGCAGAAGGGGTGCCTATAAGGTTAAGTCTTATTGAATAATAAGATAAATTAATGAGAAATGATAATGTGTACTTTCATAACATGCTAATAAATAGATAAGTTTAATAGGGTGGTATAATAACTGATAGAAACCATAATGTGATGGCAAGGGTGTTAGAGCTGTGTGCGATAAGACTCTTATGTCGAGGTTGAGTGTTGTATGGTGGCTAGGGTCCTTGTTGTGTGCTGATGGGACGCCTAGATATTCGAGTCATCCTTTGTTGTTGGGATTTGGATACCGTAAGTGTGTTGCAACACCTTGAAAACTCCGAATGCAGGATCTCGATGCTTTGTGAACGCGGGCCTCATTCGAAGATGCTTGATGAGAGATTCTGAGATGGATGTAGGATCCCGATGCTATGTGGACGCATGCCTCATCCCCTTGATTATAGGATCCCGATGCTTTGTAGACGCGAGCCTTACTCGCAGTGTAGGATCCCAATGCTTTATGGAGACGGACCTCACTCAAGTGTAGGATTCCAATGCTTTATGGATGCGGACCTCACTTATGCCATTGGTGTTATATGTGTGATGTTATGTAAACGTATGACGTACTTGTATGAGCTGTGTACGTGATCATGCATTCATAATGCTATGTGTTTAGGCGGATATGGTAGCTCCATCATTATCTTGCCATGATATCATCCATGTTGCATTGCTTTATTTATGATTTGCATGAAGCATGGTTGAGTGGCAGTGTATCCACTGAGCTTTGTTAGCTCAGCGTTCGAAATCGTTGTTTCCGTTCGTAGGTTAGTAGGTTTGGCTAATTCTTGGAGGAGCACCATCAGGGAAGGATTACAGTGCCTCGTCTCATCAGAGTACAATATTTAGGTCCTTGGGCTATGTACTTGTAGGAACCTATTGTATATTGTAAATCGTATTTGGATTTTTAAACGATCGAGTCAAAGTTTTATAATGTAATTTAAAAAAGAGCTCCACTGTATATTTTTTGAATATTTATTATGTTTTATTGGGTTGTAATTAAATGGATTTGTGGATTGGGCTAAACTAGGTCAAAATTGTTTGGTTGGGTTTCAGGCGTGAGGCCCAAATGTGACATTCGGGTCGTGGGTGTTACACCGATGTTATGTTTTGTAAAATGGAAACTTGGTAAATGATAACTTAGAAGCCAAAATAATTGTTTATGTATCATGAGATGGATTATGTTGTTTAATGTGGTTTAAACATGTTTTACTCTTTACGCGTTGCATTGGTAGTATGCATGAGAAAGCTTAAATTGAGGGCAGAAAATGAGACTTTACTTTGAAATCCATGATACATGTTACATATGGTTTAATATGCTATTTTGGAAATGATTTGATAAGGCATGATGTTGTGTTGATGTTTTAAAGAGTTTTGAAAATTGTATTTCAAAAAAATGTAAAAACGATTTAACTTGCATTGATGATGGTTGTGTTTGAGCATTCTTTACTAAGCCTAGTGTGCTTACGCTCTCTTTTCCATCAATGCGGAGAATTAAGATTGAGGCAACAAGGAAGCAACGAAAGGAATCCCAAAGAATTATTTTCAAAGTACGATTTGGAACGTTGAAAAGTAGTAATAGTGGCAATGTGTCAATTGAAGTTTTGGGAGGATTTTTGAAGAAATCCGTGTTGTTGCAAGTTTTAATTGTTGTTTTGGACTTGTAATAAGTTTTAAGTGGTGGAGATGTGATTGGTTTTATGATTTGGATGTGGAATAGAAAGCATGCCTCTAGATTTGGTGTTTGAGTATGCTAGATAAGTTAGGTTGGCTTTTGATGTTGTTATGTTGATGATCAAGCATGTTGATGATGTTATGTTGATTAGCTCAGTGTTAATGTTGTTTGAAATGAGCCAAAGTGTCATATGTTGGACCTAGAGGTCATTACAGGCCTCTGCGTACCGATACAGGTACCTCAAGGTTCGGTACTTCAGGTCCTGTTGAGGCTCAAATCGTTGAAATTCTAGTGTACCAGTACGCCTAGCCAACGTATCGGTACACCTTGAAGGAAAACATGCATAGCTGTCGGTATACGGACTTCCGTACCAAAACGACCCATTCGACTTTAGTAAGTTGTATCGATACACAGGGTATTGTATCGGTTCGGGCTTTAGCTACTGGAATTTTAAGTTTTCAAAATAATCAAAGGGGGATCGGTACGGTGTGGTCAACATACCGTATCGATACGTGAAAAATGTGTATCGGTACAATGAGCTGTTAAGTCTATTAATCAAGTCCATATCGGTACGCTATGTTGTTTTTATGCAATCTGGCGTTGCTGAAGTTTGGAAATCTTGAAATTTGGTCCCTACTTGTTATGTATGCATTTATTTGTGGTTGAGTGATTGTTTTGGAATGGAAATTAACCTTTGAGCATGAAATTGATCTAATTAAAGGTTGTTAATCTTAATTGGAGCAAATGCCCTGAAATTTTGCAATAATTACATTTTGGTCCTTTATGTGAAATGTTGGATAATCAACCTCTGTTCTGTGATATGGTTTAAATGAAATGCTACCACTAAGACATGTCCACATAGGACTTTATTAATATGCATCTAGACAAGATAAGGGAAAAAAGGGTTCGGTTTAGGGTTTTTGTTCGGGTTTGCTTCGGCAAACCTAATGTGGCTCTTTTAGTCCAATTTTGCTAGGCCGAGCTAATGGGGTTACAACTCCCCTCTGTGTACCTATACCCATCTTATGCATACCGATACATGGCGTCCCAATAGAAGTGGTCTAAAAAGCCACTTCGTACCAATATACGAGAGTTGTATATTGATACCCTTTTTGTACCGGTACGCTCCCAATCGTACCGGTACACCTATTTGTTACTAGAATTTGCTGGAACAAGGGGTATTTATACCCCCATAGGCGTACCGATACACCCTTAGAGAATTACCTGTGTTTCCCCACCAATAATAAAGGTACCGATACACGTTCAACCCATATTAATACTCGAACCCAGAACTCATTTTATGGAGTCTATAAATCACCTCACCAGCCTCCAAAACCCAATGTAAGATCCCGAAATGAACCTAAAGGTCATGTAAAGTGGTTTAAGTGTTTTCCTACCATTTTTAAGCCATTTTAACAACAATTTTAGGATTTGCCATTATGAGGTCTCAAGCATTCAAGTAACCAAATTATCAACTATGTAACAAGGTAATCACATTAATGATTTCCATGAACAAAAAGGAGTTAGTAGTGTACTAACCTAGATTAAAAAGCTAAAAACGAAGCTTCAAGCCAACACCTCAAGCCCTCCTCTTCTATTGAGCCTTGGAAGCTTCTCCGACCTCTTTCACTACACAAGAGAGTTGTAAAACAAATTACAACTTGCAGGAGGTGAAGGAGATAATTAACTTACACTACAAGGCTAGAAAACGAGATTTGCCCATTCCAAACTCTCCTTCTCTAAAACCCCACAAAACCCACCATATCCAACATTCACCAAACTTGATGAATTTTACCTTGAAATGTAGATCTTACCTTGAAATATAGATCTTTAATGTTGAACAACTTGCCTCAAACTCAAAACCGAGATTCACACTCTAAAACACAAAGATCCAACTATTCTCTTTTTGGGTGAAAACTAGAAGATGAGGATGGATGAAGGTCGAAGACAAAGGGGACAAGGGTAAGCTTATTATCTTGCTTTTCTACAGAGAATTAAAGAGCTACCCTCCCCTCCCTCTTTAAAAAGGGGAAATTTACCACACTACCCTCCAATCATCATTCCAACCCAAAAATAAGCCCAACAACCATAACCAAGCCTATAAGACTCTCAAAGGCCCAAATCTCGACCCAAACATAAAAGCCACTCTCGGGTTAAACGGACATTTATACGCATTAATTTTTGTTTGGGTACTACTAGTATTATTATTATATTTTAAAGTTATTTTTATTATTACTATTGTTTAATATTATTATTATTTAACTACTATTATTATTTATAAAAAATACATTGAATGAATATTCTAATCTGCAGGCCACCACCTTACAACTACCACCCATGCCTCTGCCTGCTAAAACCATGCCCCTCTAATCACCCTTACCAACAACCCTATCATCAACCACCTCCCTAACATCACCAATATACCCATGACCCCTTTGCCTCCATAATAGAAGAAACCCTTCACCAAAACTCACCACCCAAAACCCACTGCAAATAACCCAAAATAGCAATCCACGTCCATAGTCAACACTAGAGAAAATTAAAACTAAAACCTCAAAAAAAGAAGAAACCCTTACCTTTAGTTTTTAGTGGTCGCTGGCGGTCGAGGACTCCAACGTTAGACGGAAAGCCTACAATGTTATAAGAGACTTAGTTTGATTTTGGCTTGATCCAATGGTGGAGTATGTAGATCGGCGGCGAAGAAGTAGAGCTTTCAAGGGCTTACCCATTCTCGAATTTTGGCATTTTTTGGCAACTGAAGCCTCATCTCATCGATCCTAACGGTGGGGACATTCTATTCAACAAGGAGAGCCACATATCTCAAAACCTTGACGATCTAATGGTGGAAAGCTGAAGGTTAAATGACTTTTTTCTTGGTGTTTGGTTTTTTTCTAGAAATTGAATTGGTAGAAGGAAAGAAATGGGTGAAAGCTTCACAATTGTGGCTTCAGCTCGTCGGAATGACTGCCAGAGTGGTGATGATGCCAGTGTAGAGGAGGCTGACAACTAGTGTAATGAATCGAATTTTAGAATCCTAAGGTCAGTTTAACCCAAAGAATGGGCTTCGAATTTTTGGCCAAGAGTTTGGGCATTTTTTAGCCTTGGGGGCTAACATTTTGGTTATTGGGCTAGAGACTTTGGCTTGGGTTGTGAATGATGAGATGATAGAGGGGTAAATGTGTAAAATTCTTATTTTGAAAATGGTGGAGCTGATTTCTATCAATGAATGCTGCAAAAGCAAGGGAAGATGATATCACCTTGTCCTTTGTTCCCCAATCCACTTCCATCTATATCTTCCTCCCAAGAGCCAAAGACAAAGACCCATTCTTTATCATTTTTAGTTGGACTTTCAGAGTGCTTTTGAAAGAAAGTGTCATCAGCATCAAAGGATCTATCTAGCAAGTTAAAGAAGTAGGGAATTTTTTGAAGGAGCTTGGGAAGAAGAAAGCTTAAAGGGATTTGGTTGGAGGCTTCCTTTTCAGCTTTAGGATCAAGGTTAGTACACTACTAACTCTTTTGTGTTCATAGAAATCATGAATTCGATTGGTTTGTAGTTTGGTTGACATTTTGGTTTCTTGAATGCTTAAAGACTATAAAATGGTAAATCTTAAGATTAAGGTTAACGTAACACCCTTAATGTATACTCGTAAGCTGAATATACATTAAAGATGTTACAGAGTCATTGAAAGAAATCTTGACTTGTAAATTTGTTTATACCAAAATTCATCTTGTAGTTTAACCCTTTCTCGATTTTGAATTAAAAACTATGTCAGTCTATTGCAGCTAGTTTTGACCCTAAATTGATTTATAAAATTCATAATTGAGTTGTTGAAATAAAAATATAATTCAAGATGAAAACTATGTACACTGCCAGACCCTTTCTTGATTTTCAATTTTTTATGCGACCAGGGTTAAACAACATTTAACTACGTCAAAGTTCATAGTTATTAATAGTGAACCATTTCTCTAAGTCCATACTTCCAAGACAATATATAAATACGTTATAAATTTAGACTTACAAAATAGTTTACCACTTAAATTATTACACGCCCACTAGATATTGTCATAATTTAGAATGTCTTATTGATGTTTTGCATATTGTACCTTGAACAACATGCTTGACTCCTCTTCAAGTGCTCCATCTTGACCTACGTGTGAAACAATCACACGCTAAGTACAAACTTAGTGAGGCAGTTAAAGATATTTATTTAAGTATGGAATGATGCAATACAGTATGTCATGTAAAAGTGCATCATATTTTCTCTATAACATGGCAAGTATGTCATAATGTTATCATATCATGTATCGGCTCTATAATGTATCATTTCTATCTTGTAAACCATGTACCATATGTCATATAAATCATGTAGCATCATTTTCATGTAAATCATGTCACATACTGTCATATAAATCATGTATCCAATTGCATAACATTTTTCTATATCATGGACATGTTTTCATTATGCATAACATATAATCTATCATAGTCATGCTTTTATCACGCAATCATTTGCATAACACATGCTCTTTCATGATACTTTTATCATGCAATCATCTACATATTCATAAATTTTCCAATTCATCTTGTTACGATACCGAAGTATCTATTTCAATTCAGCGTGATCAGTGCCTGATACGAGGCAAGTCAGTTAGGACTCTATAGCCTCTAATTCGATACCGTAGTATCTAAAATTGAGTATGTACTCGAGGACGCTCTTTGCTCCTCATAAAATGAATCTATTTACTCCTTATATTTGCACCTCTTTAGTGCTATCGACACCCAAGGTGTCTACTTGTTTCATTTTAATCTTATCATTATTCATATAAACATAATGCATCATCATTTATGCAAATAGTAATTTGTACCTTGTACTCCATCAAGCTTGTCATGTTGAGTCATGCATCATATCATTTATAAAAAAATACAAATTTCATTCTTAAATTTGAGTCGACTTATCACAAGTCTCCCCTTTTTTAACATAACATGCATATGAAAATGCACTCACCTGGGCCATGTAACAGTTTGCCTCACTAAGTCTTACTCTATCTTTTCCCTTATAGCACATTGAATCCTCTTTAATTTGTATTCAACTACTTTAACCACATGAAAATAAATATCATTTGTTAGATTCTCTTCTAACAATATTTCACTGAAGCTATTTAATCATCCCACATAAAAATTTTCCATAAATTTCTTTCCTTCCTTATACTGTTCACAAACATATTTTGGTCTTTAATAACCATTTAGAACTTCTATTAACCCTTTTCAAGCCCCTCAGTCTGAAGACGATGTTGAGACGTAGAGTGCGAGCCTTGCTTCACGAAGTCAAGATGTCAAACTAAACGTTATATGTAATTTGTTATTTCAACTTCTTGTAATCAGACATCTTCTCTGTTAAACGGATGACTTTCTAAGGACTGTTTGCAAATAAACACCTTATTTGCATTTATTGCATTTTACACTTACTGTTTGCCTTCTACTTTTTAGTCATTTATGATACATTTTATGCATTAATTAATTAAATAATAAGATTCTTGGGATTCGATTGAGTAATTCGTGAATCAGTTGAAGTTTTGTCATGGATGAAAGAATTGAACAAACTTAGATATTTCGAGCAGTAATACTACCTAATTTTCAAGGTCATCGACTTTAAGAAGTATGGCGACACTAGCTGTCATATGACTTATCTACCCACATTTTTGACCCATGTAGTATTTGCGATTTTCACATAGGGGCACCAGGGCATTCCACTAGGAAGTGTAGGTTGTTAATGGAAGAGATTAAGAAGTTGGTTAGCAAGGGAATCCTGACGCAAAATTTAATCCAGCATTGGAAAACAAAGAGAGATGGGGCAAGCTTGCACCATACTAAAAAGGCCAAAATGATTTGTCACTCTAAGGAAGACTTGAAGTCCCTATGCATGGGTTTCTCATCTTTTCATGTTAGTTTCTAAAGAGTCCCCACATTTTGGTTTCCCCTTTTTGAGAACAATGCACGGGACAAACCTTACTGCTTAAGCCATAAAGCAATAGGAATATTTTGTAAAGACACATGTCTATTTATTTTTTCATAATGAAAAATTGCATTTTCTTTAGTCTTATATAGAAATTTTTTTTGCATTATTTGATTCTTTAAATATTTCATTCATTGTTATGGGGTAGTTTTGGTTCTCCTGTACATATATACACATATTTTTTGAAAAAGACATGCATATGTATATATAATTTTTATCAGGTCCTTGAATTTCAATTGCAAGAATACCTTTGATTCAAATCCAGAGATCAAATCCAAGCTACTTATGTTTAGAAGGAATTGAATGTTGTGATGATATTGCAAATACGAACATATGATAATTTATTTAAGCCAACGGTTGAACAAAACAAGTGTTCAGGTAATTTGCATATCCCATTTAGTGAATTCTCCTCTCAGGCATTTTTCGTTTAAGATCCTTGAGTCGAGTGTTGACCCTAAACTTATACCCCCTAAAAACTTTCTCTGGATGTCTATGAATGGGACGACGAATGGCATTCTTTTATTTTCCAAGGAGGAAGAAATGAGACCACGAGCATTGGATACAAAAGACTAGAGAATCATCAGAAATAAACCATTGAAGGAAAGTTTATGCTCAATGAGACAACCAAACAAAGTTGAAAAAAACCAACCAGGAGGCCGAAGCAATCAAGAATGAGATCACTAAGTTAAATAGTGCAATAAAGAGAAAACAAGAGATACTCATGCGAAATTCTCCATTCAATTGAGAAGAGCCGTGGAGAATTGATTAAGTTCGAGCAGAAACAAGCCTCAATACTAGTTAGGATGCGGTATAGTCCAAAGATATATGTTTCTAAATTAGAAGAAAGAAAATAAACTATAGGTTAAAAACCTAAAAATGGGCAGTCTAAAAAGATTAAAAAAAAGAAAAAAAGAAAAGAAAAAGAATAAAAGAGAAAAGAATACTTTACATGAACACACTCAGATCAAGCAATCTTCCATTCCGGTAAATATTAATGTTGAAGACATAAAGGGTTGATCACCTTTGAATAGAAGCACACATCAATGCCGAGTCAAGACACAAATTAGTCCAAAGCTACATATTCCAGGAAAGGAGATGAACTCTAGGGTGAAAATCAAAAAATGGGCAGTCTGTAAACTTATTTAAAATATTATTTTGATATACGATATTTTAAACTTGGAGCTCCTATTTTGTAAAATTATTTACAATGCTTTATTTAATTACATGGATTTATGATTGATTTGATGTTTTGATAATGGCTAAACTTATGGTTTTAAATGGGAATTTGATGGGTCGGTTTTTGGGTGACCCGAATATAGTACTTCGGACTCAAATCGGGGTGTTACAAATATATTTTTACATAACAACTTAATTTAATTTATTGGTTGATTGATTTGGACTGATTACTGCATATGTTCATTACGATGACGACTCTCATAATCCTTGAAATCTCTGACCTTATTTAAGGAGTATAGCGTCTCATCCCACTAGACATTTTTTAGTTAAGAATCTCTCTTCCATCAATTATTTTTTCATATTAAACATTGTTTTATCAATAAACACTTCTAACACCTATTAACACTCTTTAAAAACTAATACAAAATATTAAATCTTTTAACACGTCACTAATTTTCTAGCATATGGATCATATAAGTCACTTTTAAATATTAATCCTTAAACTACGTAAAAAAAAAGCAAAAAGCGGTGAAAACCAGAAGTGGTAGAATGCTAGCTAATTACATAATTTTTTTTTTAAAAAAAAGTTTTTGTAAATTACACCCTTGGGGTAAGCTTCAACTAAGAGATCAAAGGCTGTCGAGAAAAATAAAAATTAGACATGAACAGGAGCATTAATATGAACTCTGGTGTAGCCACTAAGACATTTATTGATTTACCATATGTACTTTTAATACTATGTAGTATGTACATTGATACAAATTCCAATCACAAATTTTAAAAAATAAACATACTTGAAGCTTTCAAACCTCAAATCACCCTACTACTTACACAAATTTATAATCAGATAAATCAGCAAGTCCCTCCATAATCATCTATACCATAATTAGTATCTACAGTATATCTTTCTGCACCCACCACAGTAATAATTACACACAAATTCAATATGAAATGAAGTTGTTTACTCAGTTCCAGTGAAATCCAGGAGATTAAGTTCTTGATACTGCATGATTGAACTCCATTAATCTGGACCAAAGTTATTGTTTTCCTTGTGGTTTGTTCTATAAAAGTTCATTTCAGTGCAACCATTGCTTACCGATATTACCTCCTCTTTCTCCATATTCTCCCTGTCCCTGAGCTTCTTGTTGCTGGTTGGGACGAAACTAGTGGTCATGGACTCTCTTTTCAAAGGGTTAAAAAGATTTTGTGGAGACGAAAATGGAATTTGCAGATTCCTGTTATCAGAATTGGCTTCCTGGACTGATGTGCAAGATTTTTCACTGCTTTGGAAGCTAATGCTTGAGGCTGTATCAATGCAATTCGGAAGGTCTTGTGATGCAAAAATGTAGGGTAACATAGGGTACTCATTGAATACATAGCTTTTGGCCATTTCAACATTGGGATTGGGGACATAGAACATATCTGCTTCTTCACTTGTAATGTTTCTTTCTTCCCAACTGTTCCTTTGTATGTTGGCTTTTTGCCTCACTCGACAAAGCACCCAATCATCTAATTGTACAGCATAAAAGAAAAATCATCAGTTTTTTTTTGTTTAAACACCGGTATTGACTCTTTGGCTGATTAATTTGGATTGGGTTTTGGAGAACCGCATTTTAGAGTGACCCTCCCAACCCCCCAACCCAATTTTCTCTATTCATAATGCCATGATTCGAATTTTTAATAATATAAACTAGTTCTTGGTTCTTACCCTCATAGACCCTTCTCGTTTGGCAGTCCAAATCATGGTTTGGAGAAGTCTATACTCATGCATGATCCACTCAGTCTTGGTCCCTTTAGGTGGACGTCCTTTGTAGAATACCAGAGCTTTCTTCACTCCGATACTATTGGTTCCACACGATGTTAAGTTCGGTTTATCTGTCCCGGTAGCCTTCCAATACCCCGAAGCCGCCGCTCTATTAGGCCTCGCTCCGTTCGGATACTTCCGGTCCCTTGGAGAGAAAAAATACCATTCATCTTCTCCATACGAAGCTTTATCTTTTAAAAAATAAAAACATATACAGCTAATTAGTACAGTTTACATAACCCTTTATACACACATACACACACACATATATATACAGACCTGGAAGGTCCCATGGATTATACTTGTATAAATCAATCTCAGCTATAATAGAAGCAGGAAGAGGGCTTGAAGTGACTTTGTTGTTTAAGTAATGAACTATGAGTTCTTCATCAGAAGGGTGAAACCTAAAACCAGGAGGAAGTTGGATCTCCATTGAAGAAGAAGAAGCCAACGTTATTCGTGGAGATGATCAAATGAGAAGAACCCTAGGGATTGATGATCTCTCCTCCGATATTATCGATTCGGAAAAGTTGTGAAGATAGCAAGGGCAATGTGCATAGATTATATAGGGTATTTTTTATTCTTTTCCACATACATGTTCATGCAGATGTGGACGTGGTTTAAAAATGGGTTAAGGTTTTGTGGAAAGAGATTGGAAAGCTACCAATTTGTCTATGTTTTGCTTGGAACAAAAAATCTTCTATAGCCATGTTTTTGTCTTAATTTTAAGGTCGGGTGTGGTTAAGGACAAAATTAGGATCAAATATTAAGAGGGATAAAAATCTAGTAAGTCTTTAAATTTAAAAATTGAGAGGGTAAAAGTCCTTATTTAACTACTATTTAAATTAAAAGACCTTAAATGCTATTATACCAAAAACTGTTGAGAAGGCCAAGAGCCCTCCCAAGTTCTACAAGGCTCCGTCCTTGGGTGTGGTGGTTGGTTGCTTCTTCCCTTATGAGATTGAGATTCGATTCTTATATACAAATAGAGTATGTTTTATGACTAATCGTTTACCTCTTAGTAAGAACACTCGCTAAGAAATTAACTATTATTACCAATGATGGGTACTTAGATTTAAAACAAAAAAAATATACAGATTATATGCCAACAGTGACCGAGGATAAGAAGGGCCTAAAGGGTCTTAGCCCCTTAAGAATTTTAAAAAAATATTAATATATTCTTTAGGTTTTATTTTAAAATATTAATTTGATCCCTCAAATTTTTAGAAATTCACATTAAACATTAAATATTTTTTGAATATTTTAAATAAATTCTCTAAAAAATTAAATTAACACCTTTTTAAAATTTTTGTTATAATAATAATTTAAGTCTTTATAAATTTTAATATTAGATAAATTAGGTCTTGACCCAATTTTAAGTTTAAATATTTAATAACACTTAGTAATTTTAAAGTTCAATGATATTCCATCACGACTCTATCATGTATGCCACAACGGTTCAAAGGGCTTCATGTCATACCCCTAAGTAGGTCTAATCCACATCTGAGTTCAGCAATTATACCCCAAATGGTTCAATTTCAGTTTAACCCCTTCAAAGTTTGAAGATTTTAAATTTAATGATAAAATTACATTTTATCTCCTTAAATGATAACAAATTATTTTGAACTTATAAATTATAAAACAATTATATAATTTTATTTAAAAATTTATAATCGACTTTCAACCCTATGAAATCTTCCCGACTTCGTCCTTAAATAATAGTATGTATGTATGCATGCATGTATGCGAGCAAAGCCAAGGTCCCCAGTGTATTGGAGCCCCCTTCTGATTGTGTGCATCAATGCCGATTAGTGCCAACTTATTTTAGTGGCTCTGTTCATGAAATGGGAAAAAAAAAATGTTGGCTTAAGTTACAAGTCAGGTATTGTTTCAACATAATGTACTAGGAGAGAACTTAACATTATTTATTGAAAAGATTATTTAGAGAATTTTAAATTTTAACCAACAAGTATAGGGTGCATTAGGAGGGCATTGGTAAGATACATTGTATTCCTAAGAAGAGGTTGTGAGTTCAACCTTAGAGACGATATTATTGGGAGGGCAACCTCGCACCCGAACATGAACCGTAAGACAGATATACATATTAAAAAGAAAGAAATTCAAATTTAAAAGGACTAATAATGAATTATATAGTTTTTAAGAGATTAAAGAACAAAATTATCATATTTTTATTTTTATAATATTTTTTTATCATAACACCCTTAGTCCCATTTAGTTTCGCCACTGGGACATGCTGAGTTTTTATTTTATTTTATTTCTGTACATTATAAATTGGGAGGGGAGGAGGAATTACACTAATTGGATTTGAACTATGGTTTATAAGATGTTAACAGAAAGTCTTAATTACTGATATTCTTTGCGGTTAACTAAGTTGGAACTATTTAATCTTACGATGAAGTGGAGAACCCCCTAAATTTATATGGATTTATATTCGATGCACAGATTGTGAAAATAATTTTTTTTCACAAATACTTTACCCTAGTTTTAGGGTTTAGAGTTAAAATTAAGGGTTGGATGTTAGGAATTTTGGTTTATGGTTTTAGAATTTAGGGTTTATAAGTTAGGGTATAGAATTTAGGGTATTATGGTTAGGGATTTATTTTTTAACCTATAAACCTTAAATTCTAACCCTCAAGCCTTAAATTTTAAATGTTTAGAGGGTAGAGTTTAGAGTTTAGAGTGATATAGTTAGAGATTTAAGTTTTTACCTATAAACCTTAAATTATAACATCAAACCCTAAATTCTAACCACAAATCATCAATTATAAACTAAACCTAAATCCATAATCTCTAAATAATAAAATCTAATCCTAAACCCTAAAACCATGACATTTGTGAAAACTTTATATTTCCACCGCCTATAATAGGGAATAATTGCCCAATTTATATTTGGGTCTATGATTTATTGATGCATTAAGTTTGAGTTTGCATCCCATATATGCAATTTTAATTTTTTATTGTATCTTCAATATCTATTTTACGGTGTATGTATTGGTGTTCAAACTCGAGTTTCTTTTCATAAACTCATCTTTTTTCATCTAAATCACTTGTCGAGTTCCGAACATTGACAAAATAGCATTTGTCCAATGGAGCGGCAAACAAGATTTTTGAAGTATTATTGCTGCATAGGAAGAACAAGAGTGATTGGAACTTAGATAAGTGATAAGAACATGTCCAAACAAAAGACAATTTTAGTAGACCAAATTTATTATGTAAGATCTTGCTAGTTTAAAGGGGAAATTGTCGAGAAAGAAAAGAAGATAAAAGTGCGTGGGTTGTGGCATGCCTACCATGACCAAGAATGACTGTCTTACAAATTATCCACTATTTTTCTTTTAATTGCACCTCATGTTTTTAATATGATTTGTTTTATGATTGATCCAATTATATACTTTGGCTCTACCGTCCACTTTATTCCATTCATTCTCTCTCTCTTAAAAACCCTTCTGTCTAAACACTTTTTCCGGGTTGTATAGGTCTAATTTGAACGTGAACAAAATAATTTTTTTGTTGCCCTCCGGTTCTCCAGATATATGTCCTAATTAATTCGGACCGACATGCATCGCATATTTAACTTTGGTGGTGAATCTCCCATCAAGGTTTTTTTTATGCGCAAGGCTTTGAACTCAAAATATGCTTAATCGATACCAAGTTGCTTACCACTTGGGCCAACTCAGACCACTTGGACAACGGTAAACAAAATGGTTTTTGCGTTTTCAAATTAAATAATAAAAGTCATTGTCAAAAAATAATAATAAAAGTTATTTTTATTTAAATTTATATATAAAACACAAAGTATATTTTAAATGTTTTATAGTATATGAACAATTAAAAAAGAGTCATCAGGCAAGATTCAGGTTTGGATAAAAATAAGTTTTCGCTAATATCGATATTGCATTATAGTTTTGATAATTTGAGTTTGAATTTTAGAAATAAATTGGATTAAATTTATGATTAAAAAACGATAGAAATAAACTTAAATTACTATCATTATAAAATGATATTTAATAATTTAAAACTCAAATATCAATATTTACATTTTTTTAAGTATTCTTAAACTCCTTATCTAGAGTATAAAAAAATTATGGGATTTAGAGATGGTGGTTTTTATTTTATTTTATTTTATTTTATTTTATTTTATTTTATTTTATTTTATTTTATTAGGTTTTTGAAGTGTGCAAAACTCCAAGAAACAGAACATAAAGGGAAAAAATGGAGTAGGGGGTTGGAACATAATAAGCCAAACATGGTATTAGTGATTGGATGGCATTTATGCTTGGGAATTGGAATCTACCTTCTCTCCCTTTTTTATAATTTATTTTTGTCCACAAAATGTCTCTTTCAATGCCTGTTCAGGTCTATGCAATGTCCATCCCTACTCCATTCACACTATATCACTGACTGTAGAACAAAACCTTTACACAAACCAAGTTAATTTATGGCTTAAATATTTAGTTTAAAATTTAGGATTTAAAATTTAAAGATTATGATTAGTGATGATGCTAGACTTAGGGTCTAAGATTTCACTTTGGGAGGATGAACAGTAAAATAAAAGAGAGAAAATTAGGGTTAAATGTGTTATTATATACATTTTCGTAATTGCCAGATCACTTATTTACCGACCGTTAACAGCCCATTAATTATTTTGTAACAAAAACTTAAGATTAATGTCTATTATGCAATTTTTGAAAATTTGATGTCTTTTTGAATTTTTTAGTATAGTTTAGTGATCTTTTATGTACTTTACCCATAAATTAAAGGGTAAAATAATTGTGCGGGACAAGAGCCCATCCAATAAACACATGGCTTTGACTCCGATTATGGTTAGAATTTAAGATTTAGGTATTAGAGTTCAGGGTTTTATGATTAAAGATTTAGATTTTAGATTTTAAAGTTAAAATATGCATGCTTGTGTAAACATAGTTTACAATGACAACATATCAAATAATTACTACTATAATTAATACAAGGATAAAATAACTTTTAGTCCTTCAACTTAACATCTTTCTTCAATTTGGTTCATGATTTTTTTTCTTGGTCTATATTGGTCCATGAACTTAGATTTTTTTGGCCTATTTTTTCCTTTTGATGATGTGGCGTAATATCTAAGTACCACATTGTCAAACTAAAATGAAAAAAGTTAGTATAAAGTTAAGGGATTAATGTGGACTACGGGTGTTCATGGTAGGTTAATCGTATCGTTTAGCCTAAATGGTCGATTAACCGTTATAGCGGTTGTTGAATTTTGTTAACCGTAATCTAACCATTAAGAAACGGTTAACCGTTGACGGTTAACCGTTAAGACGCAGTTAACCGACGGTTCGATTATAGGTTAACTTGTAACCTATTACAATTTTTCCCACATGTTCACTATTTGTTTAGGGAATAATATAATTATCTTTTCTATAAATATTATATTAAAATATTCACAAAAATGCTTAAATAAAGATATTCTAATCACTTACGCCATAATTAAAAAAAAATACTTACATACTATAAAGTTTTAACACAAAACAAAACACACAAGCTTCATAATATTTTAAAGTTTAAAGTTGAAAAGTTGGCAGCACATAGCAATAACATTGTAGCAATACACCATCAAAGTTCAAGCATAAAAGGGTGAATTGAGTTTGATAACTTTAGAAATAGGGTTTAGAATTAAAAAATGGGCGTGTATATTTGTATATGTGAGTTGATTTTTTAAAAAGTTATTTTATATTTTAAATGTATATATATAAATAATTTAATAACGGTTAACCTATAGGTTAACCATTAGTCAAAATTTGTAACCGTAACCACTAACCATCATTTTTAACGGTTCGGTTAACCGAAACTGTTTAACTTTAACGGTTCGGTTAATTAACCTGTAAAATGTACCGGTTATACCGGTTAACGGTTACGTTTAATTATGCACACCCCTAATATGGACCAAAATAAAGTTAAGACTAAATTGAAAATATCTGTCAAGCTAAAGGACTAATATGGATAAAAATAAAATTCAGAGACTAAATTAAGAAAATTGCCATTCAAAGACTAAAAATTACTTTATTCCTTAAATACTTCAATCCATAGTTAGAAAAAAAAACTTCTTTCGAAAAAAAATACAAGAATGCGGATAATTATCGCTGAGAAAAAGAACAGTTATCTTTGAGTTTGTATTCCCATTTAAGCTATTTTGTGGTATTTTCCCATTTTAAAACCACAATTTTGCTCAAACACTTAAGAAAATATATAGATTTTTTATTTATGTTAATAATTAATTTGAGAATTTTTTGTTTAATATAATAATTTTTAAAAACATTGCTATTACATTTGTTAACAAATTTATATTAATAAACCTGGTTGTATTATTGGGCCAAGACAAAAGATATATGGTAAAGTAATTAGTAGCCTCGTTTACATCGAGCTGACGTTTCCCTTCCAGTTTCATCGTTTATGGGGCAACATCTGCGTTGAATCCTAGGAATGAGTTTTGTTTGTTCTTTACGGTGGAATTTGATTTAATATAGGAAAAATTACATATTTGGTACTTCATCTCTATTCTTGTTTTTGTTTTGATATCCCACCTTTTTTTGGTAAAATGATACCTAACGCTACGCTTTGTTTTTATTTTGGTACCCGCCGTTTAAAAATTAACGGCAAATTAACTAGGAGAGAGAAAATTACACGTGGCATGCTGCCAAATCATTTTTTCTCTCCTAGTCAACATGTCATATTGACTAAAATTATAAAAAATCACACGTGACATGCTGACTAGGAGAGAGAAAATGATATGGCAGACAACCACATGTGATTTTCTCTCTTCTAGTCAGCATGTCACGTGTAGTTTTCTCTCTCCTATTCAGCATGTTATTTTTTAACGGCATGTATCAAAATAAAAACGAAATGCAACGTCAGGTATCATTTTGCCAAAAAAATAGTTGGGTACCAAAACAATAATGCGGGAATAGGTGGGGTACTATTTAGGTAGTTTTTCCTTTAATATATAATAATCAATAACTTGTTAGTCTAGTGAGACGAGATGAGATATTAAGTCCTTAAGCAATGTCAATAGTTCAAATCTTAATGTTGTGAGTGTAACAAAGCAAAGTCCCTTGAGTGTTGAAATATGTGGGGCATAGAAGATGTTAACCCGATTAAGGGTTGCTTATTTGTGAAATATATGGGGCGACTCGAGACATGTGTGGCTCGTGATCTTTAAGATTTCAAGGTCTTGATGTACAGGTTTAGATCGTTGTTGTCTCTCATTGGAACTCTTTTTGCTCAAGCGTTTGGTTGCTGCTGAGATTTTGTGTTTTCCTTTGAGGTGATGACTCAGTTGGAATTCAATGTTGATACGTAGTATGAGTTGACATAGGATAGGATTGGTGTCCGAATCTCCCATTTTATTACACAATTTATTTTTTACGGTGGTCATTGTTGAAAAAGCTCTTTCTATTGTTGATGTTTCCACGAGATGAAGCAACACTAACTTCAAAAGTAAGTAGACTCTTGAATGAGTTTCATGCTTAGTTGTCTCAACAAGTTTGATGGAAAGCTCATTTAGGTTCTTCACATCCCAAAATCTCCCGTATTTTTGAATATCCGTAATAAAATTCTCCAATGAATATTTGAAAAACAACATTTCAGCTGCTGAAATTTTTCTAGGATAGAATTCAGCAAGTCATCGTAATTTCTTTTTGTCAAAATAATAAAATTGATTTGAGGGATGAAAGCAAGACATACAGACAAGCAACTCCTTACTTACCTCACTAAATTGATTTTCAAGTTCTTACAACTGCAAATCAATTACAATAAGAAATATTTTAACTAAAAAATGATGAAGATTTTCCATTTGTGGTGGCCTACTTCCACGATAACAACACCTTCATGAGATAACATATTTTGCCTCCATATTAGGAATCCCCACTTTATGGGTGTAACTTTTTCCATGAGATCAACCTATCCATTATCTCTCAAATCTTGGAGATTTTCTTTTGTTACATCAACCATGATCATCGTATTCACAATGTCTTGTTCTTTTTTTATAAAGTAAAATTTAGTTCATTTGTAATCCAAAATATAGATAACATCACGTGTGCCACAAAGATGAAATCAAATGACATCATTAAATGAATAAAATGACTCAGATTTGTCCGTATCATTCTAGTTAGAAACTTCTCCAATGACATCAAGTGACTCAATGATTGAGGGATAAAAAAATATATTCAAAATCTTTTTAAAATGCGATCCCAACAAGTATCGCTGGACCTACTCAAACAAAGCTCTTGATTTAAACCAGTTTTTGATTTCAAATCACCCAAAGAGAATGTGTCCACAACAATCACAACTTATTTTTCCCGGAGAAATGGTTTCCTATTAGGTGAGCCAAACACAAAATTCAACAAAATGAGCAAGAACATTACCAAATAGCCAACAAACATCCATATTCTTTTGAGCAACAACAAGTGTCAACTGGAATTGATGGGCAAAACAATGAACATAATATGCACTTGGAGATTCATTCAAGATTAAAATTTTAAGACCCTTAATGGAACCTCTCATGTTGCTAGCGCCATTGTAACCTTGGCCTTGAACACTAAAAAAGCTTAGAGAGTGCTCCATAAGCAATGATCAATTGTAGCTTTTAAAATTAAAGAAGTCATATTAGCAACATGCAAAATACTAAAAAAACCTCTCTTGAACTTCTCCATTTTTGTTAACATATCATAAAGAGCAATTTATTTTTTATCAGATATATCTGCAAACTCATCAACAAGGATTAAAAAAATCTATCATTCAGTTCTTTCATATTTGCTATAGTTATGTCTTTTGCACAAGCATTGCTTATGTCCTTTTGAATTGAAAGAGCAATCAATTGACAATTATAGGGCATTTTTTTAATATTTTATTATATTTTGAATTATACATTGAAAGAAGTTGTAAGAGTTCAAAAAAATTACCTCTATTTAATGATTTCTCACTTTTATCATGGCCACAAAAAGTCAACCCTTAAAGCAAAAGGCATCTCAAACATGCAATTAAAGCTTCTAATCACAAATGATAAGCACTCAATGATTCCTTAGATTGTTTAGAGAAATTTGATTGGATAAAAGACTTTTGATTCTTGAAATTATTCAACCTCCTAGATGCTCGATTATGAGCACTAATATGTCCACAAGCATGCTTATCAAATGTGTCAACTTTATTCCAAACTTTATATCCCACACCAAAAAAAAATTCTCCTAGATGAGTTACCATCCTTGAATAAATAGCACACAAAATAAAAAAACTGCATCATTCTCAACACTATACTCTAGTCGTGATCCATGTTTTTTTAACCAATTAGGGATAAATCAAATGTCAAAAAAGTTATTTTAAGAAACTTATGATTACTAGGTTCATAAAATTGTTTTTGGATATATTCTCTCTTAACGATATTCATGTTATCTAGATGAAAATCACTCATTTTTAGGGGTATCTTGAGCTTCTTCATGTTCAAAAAAAGAAACACTTTTTGATGGAGAGGAAGCTTGAAAACTTGCTTGAGATGGTGAAAGATTTGTATTAAATGTACCTTCAATATCTTTTAAAATTCTTTTTAAAAAAAAACTTGAAATATCTCTATGATTTGTTCTCTTTATTCTGAAATTAGATTACAGGAAAGCAAAATTACCATAAATAATCATATGCTAAAACATTACAAAAAGTTTATCGAATTTAAAGAAGAAAAAACTAGCATAAAATCAAATAAAAAATATAATCCATTGTTTTAAAAGAAGGGCATGGGTGGGAAGTACATGCTACTGCCAGCAAAGTGGCTAGAGCTGTACTTATGATCAGGAAAATTCAAATACCAAGAATATAAACTTTAATGCGAGAATCCAACAACAATAGATTTTCCCTTTTAATTTCATCAGAGATTATTTAAAATATACCCTAAACTGAATAGTTGCTAGCATTTACAATAAAAAAGCTTTAAACTACAGACAAATTCTATAAAAATTGCATACAACAAGAAGTCTCAATCATTGTCATCAAGTATTCACTGAACAAAAAAATCATGTATAAACTTTTCTCTTAACATATAGTATGAGAGAATTCAATAAATAGCTCAACCATAAAAAAAGGTCATGAGCATATCTATTTATAAAGAGAGTATTTTTGTGTTACAACATTTCTAGAACATCATGTTCTTTAAGCCAAACCATATTTTCAAATGTAAAATTCATCAATTTCATACTTTAGAGGCATGTCAAGCAAATGAGAAATGATGCCAATGAGGAATGTTAGAAGCACAAATACCTCAATTGGAGGATGTGTATTGCACTGCTTTCACTACTACTAGAATAAACTTGTGAACCTATTGAAACAGTCCTGCAAAATAAAACTTCAGTCGGTGAGAATAAAATGAATAATAAAAGAATCAACAACAAAGAGAAGACAAGAAAGAATAAATTAAACTCTCATTTTCCCAGATTAAATGAAATACTGATTAGTAAACCAAAAGAATACAATTCTAGTTATGTTCAAACTGCACCTAGAAGAAAACAAATTAACTTACCATTCAAACTTCAAACTTTAAAAGAGATTATCATAAATAAAGTTAGAAGTAGTGCACAATGAAAAAAAATTTAAAGTAACAAAAAAATATTGTTTCAGCTATTGTGTCGATGTTCAGCCTTCAAGTTGAAGTTTAAGGGTAAATAGGTGATTGGAGAAAGTAAAATAATGGTGAAAACATCTCGAATTTTTTTATTTTAATAGTGGGTCACGTGACCCATCAGGCATAATACCATATTTACCCGTGGGCCTTTCTCTACATCTATGGCTACAACACCACACTTGTTAAAATATTGTGATTAATTTCAGGAACTTGTTGGGTTCTTACAGCATATCACCCTAGTTAAAATATTCTAGTTTAAATTAGATGCATATCACCTTTAGTGTCAATGAAATCGCATAGTTCATGCATCAACTGACACAAGAACAATGGACGACTGCCATCTATTCAATGTTTTGTAGTGATTGGGTCAGTTGTTAATTGGTTGGTTTGTTATTAGAATTAGTTGGGCCGTTGTAGAGTTGGTTGGAGTTTGGGTTATAAATACTCAAATCTTTATATTGAGTTGAATCTATCTTTAGTTCATTGTTTAGCAAAAATCAGATTCTCTTTTTATGTTTTAATTTCTTTAACACTTAGCAGCTGATACTCTTCATCTCCTTTCATCGCTCACCGTCTGATCACCATGTCTGCTTTTTCGTATGGTACTTGAGCCAAAGTTTCTGACTTTCGTTGTTGGCGCCTAGATTATTTTCGCGATTTCAATTTTTCCCCAACTTCAGATGTGGTTAATCAATCCATCGGCGATAGACTTCCTCAATCTCGAGTGTTTCTTGCGTCATTGCATTCTTCAAATGTTACTGCCACACACACTTATCTTCTGCTTATTATTTTTTCTAGATATAGAAATCACGATTCTTTGTTGCTTCTTCAATCAACATATATTTTTTTTTCAAATTTGAAAATTTCTAGAAGCATGGTAGTGTACCAGCTCAATTCTTGTTGCTCACTGGGTATAGATTGAGCATTGTGGGGATTGGAACGAGGAGACTAAAAATTGATATGAGGTGATATTAGTTATTCTTCTATGCCTTGATCATCTAATTGTTTAATAGTAGTTTGTCCATTAGATTCAGCTCTTTTTTAGCTTTGATTAGTTGTTCTATGGATTGTAATTGAGATTTGAAGAGTGATAGTGATACGTGATTGGGAGGGCTAAACCAATGCATCTAGGACTAGAAGCTAAAATTGTTTGTGAAGTCTAGAAAGTCAAACAACTTGCGATGATTTTTTGGATGGGATCCAAGCATTTTTGGGCAGAGTTGTCTTCTTATGGATTGACCGTAATTCAATTACCATTCTAATGAATCTTGAAACGCAACAATCGGACATCGAGAACTTAAGATACGTCTCTTTTGTCGAAGATTGTACAAACAAAAAACTGGATACAAGACTAGTTTCGAGATTTTGTAAATTCAGCCGAAAAAAGTTATTAGATGAATTAGACTTAGCCCAACATTAGTATAATCCATTAAAATCACATTTTTTGGGTCTTTAAGTACCTTAGGATTAAACCCAACTACGATTTTAAAATGCTTTTATTTTTAGGCCTAGTTAATAATTAAACAAATATAATCAACCCCATAAAACCTATCTTCTCTCCTTAAGACCTTGCTGCCCAAATCATGAAGGACTTAATCCAAGCTATTGATTACCACACTTCAAAGGACTAGATCTGTCATGTTATCTATTCACCTTGAATCAAGCTCAATCGTTGGATTAAAGTTCATCCAAGGGCCTTTATCAAATCCACCCAACACAAGGAATTTATGTGCCGATTTTCTTTGTTATTTTTTATTCTTTAGTAATTCTCTATTTTAGTAGAAGTTAGATTTTTTTGGCTAATCCTTCACCTAGAAAAAGGATGATGCGTCCATCATTGTAATTCAAACTTTCTTTGATATATGAAATATTTAGTGAGTACTTTTTTGCGAGTGTTGATAGCTTGTTCCTTCGAAGTCTTCATCAACTTAAGTTCACCAAGTTCTTGTGAGGGAGATCATCTTTACACTCTTGCTTGCCTAGGTAATCGCGTCTAGGAGGATGTGTTAGAGCCGCCTGAGGTTGCTTGTTTAGATAATTGCGTCTAAGAGGGTGCCAAAGACAAATTATCCTTCAAATATCATCACGCCTTCTCCATTCAACCCTGCCCAAGCCTTTTTTGTCATTTTTCCTTCTTCCACAAAGGGAATTTCATGCTTCATACTACCACATGATATTTATTCAACTTTGAATATCTTCTTCGTTTAAACTCTGGTTTCATTGTTTCTTTTTCCATTGTTCATATTTTTTATGTTTTCTATATATTCTTACATATTTCATGTCAATTTACCATGTTTGAAAAATTCGAGTTTTCAACACTTGGTCAAATTTCTTTGATTGAGTCTAGAACACATAGTTTTTGCAGCAACTTGATTGAAGGCTTCTAAATCAACAATTGCGCTACTCTATGATTTGGTATCAGGTTTAGGACGATTCATTGGTGATTATATCAATATTTATCACGTTCGTGGTGATATTCAAGCGGTTGAAGAAGTTAGATCCATCAAAGAGGCTAGTTGAGCAAAATTAGGCTTTTCCCTCTATTTTAACCCTATTTTTCTCTCAATTTTTGTTATTTTAATTTATTTATCTTGTAAAAAGAGAAAATGAAAAAAAATGAAAAGAAAAGAATCATCAAGAATCATCAAGATCATCGTCATCCACCATCGCAAACATCACATTGAAGTGGATTCAACCTTTGGATTTATTCCTTCAAGTTGTTTCAGGTTTTGGGTTATCATCTTTCTAAACTATTCTTTCTATTCTTAGGTATTTAAGTTCATTTGTTTTGCTTTTCTTCTTCTATTACACAGTTAACACTTTCTCTTTCTTGTATGAGTAGGACTAAAAGTTGCATTACAATCTTTCTTTCTTGCAACTGTACTTCGATTGGTGTCATATCTTTCATTGGACTCCTAGTACAAATAGGACTCATTGTTAGGATTAAAATCCAATTATAACTTGTTGACTTGTGGCAGAAAGGTCTTTAAAGAGCATAAGATCGAGTTACTTGCCTAGCTAAGTATTTCTTTCTTGGAGTGTTTAGTGAGATTTCTAGTTTTCTTTCTTTTACTTTTCACTTTTTTATATTTTGTACGAGTTTTGTGTTTTCAGGATGTTTTGCATAGACAAACCTCGTGCAAAGCAACATGATACTTTAGGTTTTACTTATCGAGGAAAGCCTTCTTTGACTAAACCAGGGCCTTCGTTCAATTTTTGTGAAGAAATGCGAACTGAACCAAGTTGAACCACACACACTTTGGCCTTCCCAAACTTCAAAATACCTTCTTTTCAAGGGAAGTATGATCTTGATTGTTATTGTGATTGGAAAATAGAGTTGATCTCCTATTTGATTATTACGGATATCCCAAGGAGGATTAAGTTCCACTATTGACCTTAAAATTCACGAATTATGCAGCATTATGGTGGTCATTATTGCAACAAGATAAACGTCTTAATGGAGAAGCTGAGATAAGATCATGGGTAGAACTTAAAAAGGTCATGAGAGAAAGACTCACTCCCAAATGTTACCTACGACAATAGTCCAAGGCTTTGTCGGAAGGAATGCTCTTCTTTTGATAAAGGTACACCTCAACTTTCATCTTTTCATAGCCCTACTAATGCACTATTCGACTCTAGTAGTATGATGCCAAAAGAGGGAGAATCATCGCTAACCGAACAAGATAATGAACAATCATTGGCGAGTCATGTCGAAGAAATGAGCACCACACTAGAAACTATGATACTCCAACAGGCCGAACCATCCATTGTACCCAAGAATCTAGGAGGTCTCCCATACAATAACTAAGGAAAACAAGATGATGAAGAATTTTGTTATCCTCAAGAACATGGCGAAGATGTCACCAATGAGAGTTTAAACTTGCCCAATAATGAGGAAATACTTTCAGAAGGTGACGTTTCAGAAGAGAAAACACTTGAACCCATCAATCAAGACAACCTTTCATGCTTAGTGGTGAGTTATCTTGATTTATCAACACCATCCCAAGAAAGTATGTGTGATTCTAACCCTTCGAATTTAGGGATTAATCAAGAGAACTCACCACTAAGCATTAATCAAGAGAACTCACCATGAACACACCCCAAATTCGAAAAACCCTAGATGTTGAAATCCCTAAATTAAAAACCCTAAAATTTGGGAATTTTTGTATTAAAGCCTAATTTGAATTTTGGGGCTCAATTATGATTATTATTTGATTCAGTGATCAATTTGAAGAAATTTGAAACTAGTGTGGCCCTTTTGTAATGTGGGTAATATTAGTGACCCTGTTCTTGCGATTTACCGTTTTGTTTAGGATATTTATTCAATCTTTTCACCCTAGGTTCTGCTATCTCCCATATCTGCAGTTGCCTCGCACCCCTCTCCCTCATTTCTTCTTTCACTCGAGATAACGTCTCCCCTCTCACCATCTATGGCGAAGCTCCGATAGAGCCAAGCCTCTTTCCGAATGTTATTTTGAGACCATCAGTGTGCCCCTTAGCTCGCTCAGACCAAAGCCTTCCATTTAGATCTATCTTGTTAGCCGTTGTTGCGCGTAATAAGTGCTACGCAAATGTGCAAGTATACACGTCGCAAGTTATAGTATAAAAGATATCGTCTCCACAGGGATTGGTGCCACTTCAAGAATCTAGTCTCTTGCACTGTAAAAAGTAAAAACACAAATAAATGATTATAGGAGTTTAACTAATAACTAGTCTAGAAAGCAATAAAGTAAAAGAATAGATGAGATCAAATGAGAGAGAGATAGGCCAGGTTATCGTGAGTTGAGGTGTGATAGCCGATTGGATCGTCTTGGTAAAAGAGTGCACGGCCAACTCAGTTGCTGTGGCAACTTGCACAACGGGGTTGCCTTGGCAACTAATCGATGGTTGCCTAGGCAACTAGTTGGGCAACTACTTGGGCGACTGGGCAGCAACCTTCAAGGTTCGGCAGAGCGTTCTTCATTGGTTTCTTCTTATCCCTAAGTTGAAGCTCTAGCTACTTGTGCATGCCTTGATAATACATCCCTGCGTGAATCAAGAGTGAACAACAACCAATCTTGCGCTCCTCTTAGCCGTTGAAATCCTTAACTTATTCCTAAGCCGGATTAATCTTCACCATCAATAGATTGAATAAAGATCATATTCATTCGTTTCTTGAATCTAACTCTCCCGATATTAGATAAATAGATGAAGTTACGAGATCCTCTCCCAATTCACTCGCAAACCAGAATAAGAACCAAGAATGAATAAACCTTGAATAGAAAAGTGTAAACTCTTATTACCTAAACAAAAACCAATAGTTTCTCACAACCACAAAACACAATAACCATAGCCAAATAGATTTAGTTCATGGCTAGGTTCCACAGAAACACAAGATAAATAATCCCTAGCATGAACCCAATCGAACAAGAAAGAAAAGAATGAAGAAGGAGGCTTGTCGAAATCCTCTTTGCCCTAGATGCTTTATCGAAAATTCTCTCCTCTTGCTCTCCTTGGACTTGTCGAAATTCCCCTCTCTTGCTCTCTCTTGATTGTCGAAATCTCCATCTTATTTATAGGGCTAGGCCAAAGTCCTTCTTTGAGGAGGAAGTTAAGTTGGAATTAAATTATCTTTAAAGAATATAATTCTTTATTATAATTGTATTCCTACTAGAACTTCTCCTATCTTCTTGGAATTTAATTCTTCTTTAATCTCTGCATGGGAATCAAATTCCTTTGGGTTTGGGCTTTGCTCCACGTCATCTTGGGCTTGTATAGTCATCAATTTCGACTACCATATCAGCTTTGCTCTTGTCGACAATTGCCATGGAAACTGGCTCGATGTCTCCTTCATGTATTGCCCTGGCAACTAGCTCGGCGTCTCCTTCATGCATTGCCCTGGCAACTAGCTCTAGCCTTTCTTTGGCAAGTGATCCTGCACATACACACAAAACACACCAAAGAAGCATCTTTTCCCACAAAAACTACCAAGTTATGTAATCAAGCTCAACGATGGAAGGAAACATGGATTAATGCATGAATGGCTAATTATGCAACTAATATGAGCCTAAGTCTGACAATAATATGAGTAAAAAGGGTAAGAAAAATAGTACTTTTGAACACTTATCACACCCCCAAACTTGAACTATTGCTTGTCCACAAGCAATGCAAACTCATAATTACCTGCCAAGACTTAAATTTTCACAAACTTAGCTTTGAACTTGATTTCAATTCTCTGAACCGGGGCACAAAGTTTGATTGGCTTTTTATTTTTCGGAAAACTTAGGAATTACTCGGAATCAAACTATAATGCTTGTGAGTGTTTGCGGAGTTGCGTGCTAGTTGATTTTTCGGATTCTATGCAAACAATAGGTTTTCAAATTACTTCATTGGGTTCTTTTTAACATGTTTTAACTAGAGCCAGTTTTGGGCACCTCTAGTGTTTTGTTTTTAGTTTTCTTAAGTTAATTTGTTCGACTAGAGCCGGTTTCGGGCACCTCTAGCGAAATAGTACTTTTTTTAACACATACTAGAGCCAATTTCGGGCACCTCTAGTGATAAATTTTTAGCACATGCTAGAGCCAATTTCGGGCACCTCTAGCATTCATCCAATTTTTATTCTAATCCCCTAATTTTTTAATTATCAACCTAAGTTCACTAGAATTCCTTAAATCAATCAAACCACAACAGTGTTTCATAAAATTTAGCATCATAGTAAAATTCTAAGTTTTTCCATGGTTATCCTAGAATAAAAATTCTATCAATTAAGTGCATTGGCAAAGTCATCATCGGATATTCATCAAATCTAAGCAATTCTTGTTTCAACTAAAGGCATGGCAAGCAATTTATGTATCCTAAATGTAATACTTAAGATGAATGTAACTAAATATGGTAACTACTAATACCAATCCCCCCCAAACTCGAGTGAGGCATTGTCCTCAATGCATGCTTTAAAGAAAAATAAAACTAACGAAAAATAAAATGCATACGAGGACTTACTCCGAGAGTTCGTCATCGTAGATGATTAGTTTCCTTTTGGTCGGTGTCTTGATTCTCTTGCTTGAACGCGATGGTTGTTTTCTTGTTGCCGAGATGTCTTTAGCTTTGGTTGCCGTGGCATCTTCAGGGCTGGTTGTCGTGGCGTCATCTTTTACGGTTGCCGTGGCGACTGCTTCATTGGTTTCCGGGGCACGGATCTCGGCAGTAAATTTCCTTAGCATAGTGGTTGTGAGTCTTGTTGTGGAAAAAAAACAAAGAAAACCTGAAAACTAAAGAATATGAAGAAAAATAAAATATCTCCTAAAAAATAAAAATGAAAATAAAAAGAAAAAAGAAAATATTGAAAGGAGAGCATGCTCATGCATCTCCTAAGTTGACCACTTCTTTGTTACGTTCCACATGGGCACCATTGTAGTGCTTCAATCTTTGTCCATTAACTTTGAATTCATGGTTGTCAGAGATGGACTTGATTATCACAGCACCATGGGAGAATGGTTTGACGACTTCGAATGGTCCCGACCATCTTGATTTCAGCTTTCCCGGGAAAAGTTTTAGCCGAGAATTGAATAGGAGAACTAGTTGCCCTGACGTGAATTGTCTTGGCAATAGTTTCTTGTCATGCCATCGCTTTGTTTTCTCCTTGTAGATTCGTGCATTGTTATAGGCGAGTGCACGGAATTCTTCTATCTCGTTGAGATCCATCAAACACTTTTGTTCGGCACTTTCCCAATCCATATTCACGGTCTTGATTGCCCAGTATGCCTTGTGTTCGATTTCCACCGGTAGATGGCATGTTTTTCCATAGACAAGTCAGAAGGGGGACATACCTAAGGGTGTTTTGAATGCAGTGCGATATGCCCAAAGTGCGTCATCTAGTCTTAATGACCAATCCTTCCTAGAGGGATTTACAACTTTCTCGAGTATACCCTTCAACTCCCGGTTAGAAATTTATGCTTGCCCGTTGGTTTGTGGGTGATATGCCGTGGCGATCTTGTGTGATATGCCGAAGCGTTGTAACATCTTGGCAATTAGTCTGTTGTCAAAATGCTTGCCTTCGTCACTGATAATTGCTCTTGGCATCCCAAACCGTAAATATGTTTTTCTGCAAGAATCGTTGCACGGTCTTGGAATCATTGTTGGGAACTGCAGCTGCCTCAACCCATTTAGACACATAGTCGACGGCAAGTAAGATGTAGAGGCTGCCGAATGAAGATGGGAAAGGTCCCATAAAATCGATCCCCCACACATCGAACAATTCCACCTCGATGATGTTCTGGAGTGGCATCTCATGTCGTCTAGAGATATTGCCCGTCCTCTGGCAACGATCACATTGCTTGTAAAAGTCTTGGGCATCTTTGTACAATGTTGGCCAATACAAACCGGATTGCAAAACTTTGGCCGCGGTACGAGTTCCTCCAAAGTGTCCTCCATAGGGTGAAGAATGGCATTGCCAGAGTACATTCTATTGTTCTTCTCCAGGGACACATCGGCGTATAACCTGATCTGCATATTGTTTAAACAAAAGAGGCTCGTCCCAAAAGTAACGCTTTGCATCATGGCGGAACCGCTTCTTCCCTTGGTGAGTAATGCCATAAGGTAAAATACCACAAACAAGGAAATTAACTAAATCCGCATACCAGGGTATTGCCGAGGCATGTGCTGCCGTGGCGGCTGCTCCCAAAATTGCCGAGGCGTGCGCATCAAAGGCTGCTGCGGTGTTGAGGGTTGCCGAGGAGTGTGCATCCATGGTTGCCGAGGCGTCGAGGGTTGCCGAGGCATGCGCGTCCATGGTTGCCGAGGCGTCGAGGGTTGCCGAGGCATGCGCGTCCATGGTTGCCGAGGCAACTAAAAGTTGTTCATCCGAGAATGCATCGCATATCTCTAGATCCGCGTCCTCTTCCCTATTGCGTTCCAAACGTGATAAGTGATTGGCCACTTGATTTTCTGTTCCTTTCCTGTCCTTAATTTCAATATCAAATTCTTGTAAAAGTAATATCCAACGAATCAAACGAGGTTTGGCATCCTTTTTAGCAAATAGATATTTGATTGCCGAATGGTCCGTATGAACAATTACCTTTGTACCAATCAAATAGGATCGAAACTTGTCGAATGCGAAAACTACAGCTAGTAACTCTTTCTCCGTTGTTGTGTAATTCACTTGAGCACTACTAAGAGTTTTACTAGCGTAGTATATCACATGGAAGGTATTACCTGTGCATTGGCCTAGGACTGCTCCTACCGTGAAATCACTTGCATCACACATGAGCTCAAAAGGTAGCGTCTAATCTGGTGAAACGACAATGGGTGCCGAGGCAAGCTTTTTCTTTAGGGTTTCGAATGCTTGGGGTGCAAGAATCATCAAAATCGAAGACTTTGTCATGTTCAAGCAGATTACACAAGGGTTTAGTGATTTTAGAAAAATCATGAATGAACCTCCTGTAAAAACCTGCATGTCCGAGAAAACTTCGAATTCCTTTAAACGAACTTGGTGGAGGTAATCTCTCGATCACGTCCACCTTGGCTTTGTCTACTTCGATTCCCTTGGATGAAATCTTGTGGCCGAGCACTATTCCTTCATCTACCATAAAATGGCATTTCTCCCAATTGAGTACTAAATCAGTTTCTTCACATCTTGCCAACACCCTCTCTAAATTGCCGAGACAGCTGTCAAAGTCATTACCAAAAACAGAAAAATCATCCATGAAGATCTCAAGGAAGTCTTCGACCATGTCTGAAAAGAGTGCCATCATGCATCTTTGGAAGGTTGCAGGGCGTTACACAATCCGAACGACATCCTTCGAAAGGCATAAGTACCGTATGGGCATGTGAAGGTTGCCTTTTCTTGATCTTCTGGTGCAATGGCAATTTGATTGTAACCTGGATAACCATTAAGAAAACAATAAAAGGGTTTACCTGCAAGACGGTCAAGCATTTGATCAATAAAGGGTAATGGAAGTGATCTTTCCTAGTGGCTTTGTTTAGCTTTCGATAATCCATACAAACCCTCCAACCGGTCACAGTCCTGGTTGGAATGAGTTCATTGTTTTCATTACTTACCACCGTTATACCTCCCTTTTTCGGTACGCATTGTACCGTACTTACCTACATACTATCAGAGATAGGGTATATAATGCCGGCATCAAGCCACTTGATGATTTCTTTCATTACAACCCCTTTCATGGCATGATTCAGTCTCCTCTGGGCCTCAATTGAAGGTTTGTGATCATCTTCCAACAAAATCTTGTCTATGCACACTGTCGGGCTAATTCCCTTCAAATCGGCAATTGTCCACCCTATTGTTTTTTTGTGTAGCTTCAGCATCTTGATCAGCTTCTTTCCTGCTCAGGCTGTAACTTAGAAGAAATAATTACAGGCAATGTATTATCGGTTCCTAAGTATGCATATTTTAGTTGCTCTGGAATTGTTTCAACTCAAGAATCGGTGGTTGTTCAATAGAGGGTTTTTCGAGCTTACCTTCCTTACCTGAGTAATCCAGTGGTTCAAAGTATGTACATGGTCGATTGACTAGCCAATTTGCCTCTTCTTGTTGTTCCTTATTGACCGGTTCTTCATACTCATCAGGTTCCTCTTGATCGGCAATGTAGTTGCCGAGGAAACTAAATTCCTCGTCGAAGTTAAACTCTGCCGTGGCATGAAGAAGTTGGCATTCTTCTGGATCATCAACATGCCTTAGTGTTTGGAACACATTTAGTTTAACTTGCTGGTCATTCACCCTCATTGTGAGTTCTCCCTTTTCAACATCGATCAAGGTTCTCCCTGTTGCTAGGAATGGTCTCCCGAGAATGATGGGTGCATGCTCATCTGCTTCACAATCCAAAATAATAAAGTCAGCGGGAAAAATAAATTTATCAACTTTTACCAGTATGTCCTCGATTTTCCCTCTGGATGCACATAGCATCTGTCGGCTAGATGTAGCATAACTATTGTAGGTCTTGCCTTCCCGATTCCTAGTTTCTGGAAAACCGATTTAGGTATCAAGTTTATGCTAGCCCCAAGGTCGCATAATGCTTTCCCGACATAGTGGTTTCCAATGGAACAGGGTATTGTGAAACTTCCGAGATCCTTCAACTTGGGTGGCATTCGATTGTGCAACATTTCCATGCATCCCTCTGTTGCGACAACTGTTTCAAACTCTCCTAGCCTTGTTCTCTTGGACACAATGTCTTTAAGAAACTTGGCATAGTTTGGCATTTGTTCAATTGCTTCCACCAATGGCAAGTTGATGTGGACTTGCTTTAGGATATCAAGAAACTTCTTGAATTGGTATTCTTGCTTTTGTCGCTTCAACCTTTGTGGGAATGGTGGTGGAAGTCGGATATCTTCGATCCTTTCATTGGTTTGGAACCTGATTGACAGTATTTCCAGGACAACTGGAGTTACCGAGGCATTATCAACTGGGGTTGCCGAGGCATGCTTATCACAAGTTGCCGAGGCATCTTTATCGTCGGTTGCCGAGGCATGCTTATTGCCTGTTGCCGCGACAATTCTTGGTTCAGCATCTGAGGCTTTGCCGCTAGGTTCGTCTTGATGTTTTTATGGCGTTTTGTTTGATGAGCGGGTTTGAGCCTCTCTAAGTTGTTGGCCACTTCTAGTGGTGATTGCCTTACATTGCTCATGGCCAGTTCCTCTTGCGACTTCAGTATCGCTAGGTAAACCTCCTTGAGGTCTAGTATTCAGATTTTGAGCAAACTGTCCGACTTGATTTTCCAATGATTTGATTGCCACCTCTTGGTTTTGCAATCTCATCTCGGTCCTGTTAATAAAAGCATCAGTTCTTTTTATGAAATTACTATTCTCAGCCATATAAGATTCAGTTTTCATCATAAAAGCATTTAGAGAATTTTCCAAAGAACTAGATGTTGTCGGTTGTTCTTTGCGGCAAATCTGTTGCGTGGCATATTCTGCTGAATCCCGATGCTTGTGCATTACGATTGTTACGGTTTAGAGCATTGTTGGGATTACTCCATGAAAAATTTGGGTGCTTCTTCCAAGATGAATTGTATGTATTGGACATCACATTGTTGTTCCGATTGTAATTCCCCACATAGAAGCTGGATTCCAGATTCTTGACTTCATGTGTGTTGTTTGGTTTTTGCATGTTCGGACCATCTTGGTTAAAGTGGCCAATTGTGCGTAAATTGAATCGATGATCCTAGTTCATGTATTGTGGCTTGGTGTCTAACTCCTCCTCTTCTAGTAGATGGGAATTGATAATCATTCTTGGCCACTGTTTAAAATTTGCATTGCTTCTTCCGGTGAATTATCTAGGAGTATGCCGCTTTTTGCGAGGCATCTAGCATCATCCTTGTTGGTGTATTCACGGCGTTGTAAAACATTGTTACTTGAGTCCCACCGGGAATCCGTGTAGGGGCATTTGTGTAGAAGTTCTCTATACCGCTCCCAAGCCTCGAACATGGATTCATCATCTGCCTGACGAAAAGAAGTAATGTCGTTACGAAGCTTATCAGTCAAATTTGTAGGATTAAATCGAGCAAGGAAATCACGACAAAGGTCGATCCAAGATGCTATTGATCTGGCAGGAATGCTATTCAACCATGCTTTCGCCCTATCCCTCAGTGAATAGGGGAATAATCTTAATCGTAAGACATCAGGAGTGACTCCGTGTATTTTGAACGAGTTGCAAATCTCGAGGAAAGATTTCAGATGTTACCGTGCATCTTCAGTTGCTGAGCCGCCAAATTGACCAATTGTGTTGATCATATTAAACATTACCGGTTTCAACTCAAAGTGGTCGGCTTCAATTTCAGGTGCGACAACTCCTGGGTTAAGTCCATCAAGATCTTCTTCAAGATAGTCTCGAATAGTTCTGTTTTGTGCAAGAATCACTCCTCCTCCTGCTCGAACATCTTGATTCATATTGCCGTCTTGTTGCCCAAATCATGAAGGACTTCATCCATTCCGTTGATTACCACACTTCAAAGGACCAAACCTGCCATATTATCTATTCACCTTGAATCAAGCTTAATCGTTGGATTAAAGTTCATCCAAGGGCCTCTATCAAATCCATCCAATAGAAGGAGTTTATGTGCCGATTTTCTTTGTTATTTTTTATTCTTTAGCAATTTTTTGTTTTAGTAGAAGTTAGATTCTTTTGGCTAATCCTCCACTTAGAAAAGGATGATGCATCTACCATTGTAATTCAGATTTTCTTTGATTACGTTTTTGCAATTGTTGATAGATTTTTCCTTTGAAGTCTTCTTCAATATAAGTTCACTAAGTTCTTGTAGGGAGATCATCATCACACTCTTTCTTCCCAAGGTAATTGCATCTAGGAGGGTGGGCTAGAGCCGGTTAAGGTTTCTTGCTTAGATAATTGAGTCTAAGAGGGTGCCAAGGACAAATTATCTATCAAATATCACCACGCCATCTCCATTCAACCCCATTCAAGCCTTTGCTGTTGTTTTCCCTTCTTCCACAAAGGGGATTTCATGTTTCATACTACCACATGATTTTTATTCAACTTTGAATATTTTCTTCGTTTCAACTCTAATTTCTTTGTTTCTTTTTCCATTGTTCATATTTTTATGTTTTATATCTATTAAAACATATTTTATGTCATTTTCTCAGGTTTGAAAAATTCGAGTTTTCAACACTTAGTCAAATTTCTTTGATTGATTCTAGAATACCTAGTTTTTGCAGCAACTTGATTAACGACTTCCAAATGCACGATTTTGCTACTCTATCAAATAGGCAATGGAAAACAAAAGTCTTAATTGGTAGGTAACCGGAGTGCCCATTTTTTTTTGATAACATAAAGCTAATAATAATCTTATTTCTTAGATTTTGTTTTTGAAGTCGAACCATTAATTGCATCATTTATTGAGTTGACGTCTTCAGTTTTTGTTTAGTTTGGTTGCTACAAGTTATGTTTTGTGAGTTACTAGTGTTTGTTAAAAAAAGATGCTCGAATGCTGAATTTTGTTTATTGATTGTTGTTGGAAGTTGATTACAATATGTGGTATATTGAGTACTGATGGAAGCTGGTTATAAAGTTGTGATGTGCAGTCCCACATCAGTTTAGAGGTAGAATACATGGAATTATAGGCTTAACATCCTAGTTTTCACGTAAGAATTTTTTTAAGAAGAGTCATGTAGCCTAACCGCCTTGCTCTTCATTAACCAGACAAAATAAAAAGTTTTCTTTCTCAAAAAGAGCTTCAGATACATCTGAAAACTCAAAGCCTAACAACCCTGCTTTCAAGAAAAAGATGGATGGATAAATATTATTGTATGGATGAAGAAAATGGAGAAAGAAAAATTATATGAAGACCATTAAAGATGGAAGGAAAGAAAGCTAAAGAAAGCTATTTTTCACCAATACACTAAAAAAGATGTATATTGCTAATCAGATGTTCAAGTAAAGATAAATACGGAGATGCTGATTTTTTTCTTCGGATACTAGCTCACTTGTTTTTTTTACTAGTACACTAAAAAAAGATGTACATTGTTAATCAGATGTTCAACTAAAGATAAATATGGGAATGTTGATTTTCTTCCTCGGATAATAACTCACTTGTGTTTTTTTTGTTCAAGTAAAGATAAATGATGTTTTGTAGATGATGAAGAAGAAAGAAAGAAAGAAAGAAAGAAAGAAAAGATTAAGAATGTTGAATGACCAACTCAATGAACCAACTTACCGAATCAAATCAATATTTTTATATTTTTTATTTAAGAAAAAACTTCAGAATGTTTAAAAGGTTAAATAATGAAAGAATGAAGGTTTTGTAACCCCATCGACCCGACCTAAACGCCCTACCAAACCGAGAAGACTACATTAGGTTTGCCGAAGCAAACTGGTGAAAGATTTTGAAAATCGATCTATTTTTTTCTTTTATCCTGTCTAAATGTACATTAATAATCCTAAGTGAGCATACTTGCAGAGGGTGAATTTTCAAAGGAAACGGACCACGAAAAGGCATTTAATTGCATAACATACATTTTAGGGACTAAAATGCAAATATGATAAATTTAAGGACCAAAACTGAAAGTTACCAATCCTCAATTAGTCCAAATACATGCTTACATGCCAAATTTTAGGTCCAAACAATCATCCAAACTCATACAATTGCATTCACAAAACTCATGGACTAAAATGAAAGAAACAAAAACTTCCAAATATTCCAAAATAACAGAATTAACTGCAGCTGTACTGGTACGCTTGGAGGTGTTGCGGTACGCTTTAATAATATCTAAAATCCAGATTCTAGTAGCTAAATCTCATTCTAATACGCCCACGCGTATCTAAATGCCCTTCATAAAATCTCTATGTCGTATCGAAACACCCTCTCGAGTACCAAAAAGTTGGTCAAGTTTGCCTAGGATCGTACCAAAACTCTTGCCCGCGTACCAGTACGCTAAGCCTGAAATGGCTTATTCGTACCGAAACATGGTCACCTATACTGGTATGCCTAAACCTGTAACATCCCAAATTGCTGTCTAAACACACTTTAACGATAACCAAGACGCTCTAACATGCTTCAAACACTTATACAACATTACTAGGATACATTCCTAACTAAAACAACTTAGAACCAACAACATTACTTGGCACTCATACACCCCAAGATATTCTATAGGCATGCTTTCTAAAATCATTCTACCAAACAACCAAAACTCACATTAGGAACTTTTGAGGCATACTCATCATGCTTACACATCTAAAGCATCAAAACAAACTTACTTGAATCATCAAAACATGGCAACCATTCCAAATTAACTAGATGCATTCCTTATCCCTCATCTAGCATTATTATAAACAAGGATCCACACAAGTTCAACAATATCAAACCAATCATAAAATCCAACATTTCACATGCTTAAACCATGGGAAAAATAGAATTACAAATCCCCAAAATATAGCGAACACATTGTCTTATTAAATGGAAACATAAACCGAGTTCATACCCAAAGTAGTCATTGTCTTGGATCGCTTTAAACCTTGCCTTTGCAGCCCCCAAACTTCAATGCTATGCATCATTAGGAAAAAGATAGCGTAAGCACACATGCTTAGTGAGCATGCTCATGAAACAATGATGCAATTAAAACCATTTGAAAACCAAACCACTTGTTCCCAAAACATGCTTAACAACCCAAAGCATTTTCCTTGTCTCCAACCGAGACATGCATAACAATCCTTATGCAACATCATATACAAATTCCAAGCTTAGATCCCAAAGCATTAAACCATAATCCATGCTTAAATCCCAAAGCATTAAATCATAAACCATACTTAAATCCCAAAGCATTATAATAGGTTCAACACATAAATTTTCACATATATTGGCATTTATAGTGACCCCGGATAGACTACCCTCTATCCATAAATATCGGATACACGAATCTCTCATACCATGCCTAGTTAAACTGCAAGATTTGACAATCTCGCCTAATTAAACCACGAGTTTTACCACCATTTCCTAGTTAAACCGCAAGTGTACCGACCTTGCCTAGTTAAATCGCAAGATCTCCATCAATTTGGATTGCCTTGTTAAACCACATGTCCCAAATGATGTCCTAACAGTCCAAGTGGCTTTTTTAAACTGCCATACCTTAAGGACCCATGGCTACGATCGATTTTGTTCATATTTTGTAGTGCACTTTAATCCTATGGCATGCCAACTATATCCGATTCTTTTCTCATCTTGTCACATAGCCAATATATCATTTATAAAACCATTTACTTATTGTTTTACAATGCATCATACAAAAATCACCACATATACAAATCACATTGCCAAAGCAATAATATCATTCCCGACCGGAATGAAAACCAATGCTCACTAGCATTTCTTATACTTTTAAACCCCTGCATGTGTACTTAAAATCATGCACTTCCAGTAAGTAAATCAAACCATGTTTAACACCAAAACATGAAATCAACATGCTCATATCTAAACCGATATTTAAGAGAAAAATAAGGGAAACTTACTTTCGAGCTTAGGTAAGTGTTTTGAGCTTAACCTAAACTCCCAACGACCTTTATTAAACCTTTTAAGGTGTTTAATCTAGTTTCCACTCACCGATACACCTCGCCTTGCTCGCCAACACGAATCGAGCTCTCGGCAAGCAACAAACAACGTCAAGCTTCGTCGCCTTGATTATCCCCTGCTTTAACCACATAAAACCAGAGGCAAATGCATCATTATGTATTCAAACCATTGCCAACAAGCAACCACCCGTAACTCTTAAGTTGCCCACTCAAAAACCATCCAAAACATATCGAAATCATCCTCAAACACTTCCAAAACTCAACCCAGCCATAATATAATGATTCAACCCAAGAAACATCATCAATTAACATCTAAAAACCCTTTCCCAAACTTCCAGGAACTACACAGCCACCACAACTCCACAAAAACACAAATCTAATAACCTAATAATCAAGGATTCAAGGAGTTTCGGGATTCCTTAGACTTTTAGATACTTAAAACCCCAACAAAAGTGGGACATGGGACTTGGTGTGTGTGTGTCTCAACATTTGCATGTGTCACGATCTGCTCATGTTTTTTAAACATTTTTTCAGAAAAAAAGCATAGGATGCTAAGGGAAAGAAAATCTGAACGCATGGAGCCAAAAGCAGTTGAATCATGTGATATATTTTGCTTAAAACTTTGCATTTTATTCATTATACATGAAACATCCCCATCTTATTAATTATATATACATCCTTGGAATTATAGTTTATAATTTACAACCCTCAAACCCTGTTTCTTTAAACACATCCATCCACATGTTCAAATATATAATATATGCACATATACGCATACATATATGTACAGAGATAGACCGAGGGGTTGGTTGGGCTTTCGTTCCCCTGAAAATTTGAAATTTGTATATGATTTAGAACTTTTTTAAAAATTTTCTATATATATATTTTATTAAAATTCTATTTCACCCCTAAAATTTTATTAAAGATATTATGATTTCCCTAATCTTGTGATGGTTATGATTTGTTTACCTAGTCCATGTTAATATATTTTTTAATGATGGGTAAATTTGATAAAATTGCAATTTGATTGTATGGTGTATAAATGATTATACACAACGTAAAACATAAATTTGATTAATTGGTCCAATTTGAACCAACAAATTACTGTATTGAGTTTTAAAAGCAAATTCAAATATCTAGTTGAAAAAAATATACTCCATCTGTCCCACTCAATATGTTTCTTTTGTGTTTTAAAATTGTCCCACTTAAAATGTCTCATTGAAAAAATCAACTTTTAAAGGGCATATTTTCCTTTATACCTTTTTTTAGTTTTCCAACAAAACCAAATTCAACTTTTCAAGGATAAAATTATCGTTTCAATTATTTTACATCATCTTTCTTACACAACCTTTTTCTTCCTAAAACTGCGTGAAAAGTCAACAATGGACGTTTTTGGTGGGACGGAGGGAGTATCTAATTTCATATTAAAATCAAATTTAGGTTTCAAAGATATATTTTTTACCTTTCATATTTTAATAGTATAAGATTTAAGGTGGAAGTTACTTATATTTGCTATCATATAGTAACACATCGAACATGTGATTCTCGCATTTTGGGACCCTCAACTCATATCTTGGGAGCCCGGTCATAAAAAATACTAATTTTTACGTAAGCCAAATATCCTAATTATCAAGTAATTTTCAACCACTAGAATTACAATGAAACCGAACTTAATTACCAATTAGAATTTGAGTCAAAATATAACAAATCTCCCCCTTGACACAAATTCTATTCGAGCATTGGTCTTCAGGTCTTCAACAAGTTCAATTTTTACGTAAGCCAAATATCTGTTGAAGTACCGCCGCCAAGTCTTCAACAACTCAAATTCTTACGTAGTATTCATTGAAGCACCGTTGAATTTTGAGAATTACTCTCTTTGCAACCGAAAGCTCGTTGCAGCAATACTCCTTTGGCCCGTCTCCAACATCACACCACAAAATCCGCAGCAAAAATTTTTCCACAATTGCGCAGCTCGAACCATAGCTCTAATACCATTTGTTAGAAATTTGGTATGCAACAAAATAACCAAAGCGATAATGACATAGACCAAGACATGCACAGGAGACAAGATTTAACGTGGTTCAGCATAGCCTACCTCCATGGACGAGAGAAACGAACAATCCACTAATAACATAGAAAACCCAAAGAGTACAAATACATGATAACCCATGTAATCCTAAAACCCAGTGTACAAATATCATGACCCAGTGGAACCAAAACACTCTTCCCAACATCCCTACAATACCCATCTCTAGAATGTAGACGCAATAATTGTAGAGATCCTAAAAGTGGTTACATCTCTCGAGTAATTCCTCCTCTCTCCCATTCTATTGTTCTCTCATAATTTAAAAGGTTAAACCTAGTCTATATTTATAGACCCAAATACTTGGTCACCAAGAAACCTTATTCAATAAGATCTCTACCTAAAATATATATTTACTCGTTAAAGTAAATCCTAATTACCAAGTAATCTTCAACCACTGAAATTACAATGAAACCCAACTTAATTACTAATTAGAATTTGAGTCAAAATATAACAAAACACAATCCATATGGCTCAGTTCATAGACACAAAGCACGATTGGTGGACAAAGGGTACTCGCAGGTACCTGAGCAAGTTTTCAAAGATATATTTAGTCCAGTGGTGAAGTTTCTCACGTTGAATATTTTTCTGTCACTTGCAGTCATGAATGTATGAAGGTTAAGGCAAGTATATGTGAATTGTGCCTTTTTGATTGGAGATCTCAGTGGATATGTATTTATGGAGCAGCCACCAGGGTTTGAGCAAGAAGAAACTAATAGCTCAAAGCTAGTACGTAAGTTGCAAAAAACTCTTTGTATGGATATAGGAAAGCTCCACGTAATTGGCATGTGAAATTAAAAGAGTGTCTAGTGCAAATTCTTTTTCAAAGTTCAAGGGCAGATACATCATTTTTTTCATAATGTCAAATGGAGTGTATACGTACATACTTGTGTATGTTGATGATATAATACTCACATAAGCATCAATAAAGGATATTGAGGAGGTAGTAGTGTTGCTTCATGAAAATTTTCCTTGAAAGATTTGAGAGATCTCAATTATTTTCTCAGGATCGAGATTAATAGAAGTATGAATGTGCTTGTACTTAGTCAAAGAAAATATATAGGTTAGTTATTGTCTAAGGCAAAGATGCAGTGTAACATCCTCGACCCGGATGTCACAATTAGGCCTCAAGCCCAACCAAAAATCATAAAATTCTCAAACTAGGTTTAGCCCAAATAAGTTAATTCTCAAAAGCATTTAAAGCCAATAGTTGAAAATATAGATAAATAATTTAAATCGTTACAAAGGAGCTCTACTTTAATTTAAAATGTTTAAACATTCAACTTAATTATTACAATTTTAAAAGTAAGAATTAAAGACTCCACGTAAGGTACTATGAATACATAGCCCACTAAACACAAGTATCGTACTCTGAAAAACACAACATATTGGAAGTCTGTACTGATAGTACTCCTTGATCCCACGATCCGACGATCAACCTACGCACGAAAATAGCGATTCCGAGCGCTGAGCTTACAAATCTCAGTGGCATACATCTACTTTACTATACTTCATGCTAATCATAAATATAAGTATGCAAGCTAGTACGAGCAATAAGGAGAGATAAACAAACACATGACGCTACCACTAGTCGTCTAAACACATGCTCTCATCATAGCAATCATCATACATGGCCTACAAGGCCCAACCATACTCGAAATCTCCTAGATCATTCGAGCGAAAGCACGCAAGTCATACTACAACCTGGAGTGACGCCTGCGTCCATACATCATCGGGATCGTACACTTCTGAGTGAGGCCCGCATCCACACAGCATCAGAATCCTACACTCTGAGTGAGGCCCGCGTCCACACAGCATTGGGATCTTACACTCTTAGAGATGAGGCCTACGTCCACACAGTATCAAAATCCTACATTCATGCTCAGAATCTCTCATCAAGCATCGTCGAATGAGGTCCGCATTCATACAACATCTGGATTCTATATTCAAAAATCTTCAACCATAGTGTTGCAACACTCTTTCTCTGGGTATTTGGATCCCTTCAATCAAGAAGACTTAACCAATCAAATGCCTACCCGACATACAAACAACACGATCCCAAGGATTTCCCTATTGTTGCTAATCATCATTACATCATTTATTTTACATTACCGAGTATTGTCTCCTATTATGGAGAAGTTCCAATTAATCTCATTTATTATCTCCATTGATTCTCGTTATCTCATTTATTAAGTTATAATTCAATTATTAATATACACATAAACTTTTACCCTTAATTTACCTTTATTGATTATTTAACGTATCGGGTATCAGTACTCGAACATGAGTATTAGTACGACATTCTTGGGTATCGGTACTCACACGCGTACCGATACTGAAATTTTTTACAAGAAATATTCAATTCCATAAGTACCGGTACAAGTCAACCCGTACTAATAGGACCCCCAATCGCGTACCAGTACGGCTAAAGCTCGTACAGATACCCTATTCACAGGTTCGTACAATTTCCACGAGTTACGATAGTTACTATACTTTAATTGATCCCTAAAGCTTATGGAAGACATTAGGGTTTGTTTGCTAGCGCATTTAATCATTTAATATCAATTTCTGACTTTATGATCATTTATTCAAATATTACCAATTATTAGTCCATTTAGCATAATTTCCATCAAATCTCATCTATCTATTCGAACAAGCATACAAGTCATCACAATTATTTCAACCAGTCAAACTGTAAGGCCCTTAGCCCGGCCTAGCCGAAACCGACTAAAAGAGTCACATTAGGTTTGCCGAAGCAAACCCGAACTAAAAACCTAAACCAAACCCATTTTTTTCTTTTTATCTTGTCTAGATGCATATCATTATTATACTATGTGAACATGCTCCAGCGGTAACGTTACATTAAAATCAAATTACAAATCAAGGTCTATTTGCTCAACCAGTCTAAATATGATATAAATTAAAAGAATTATATGTTCAAATCCAAACCCTATTTAGTATATGTAAAATAATCAATAAAGGTAAATTAAGAAAATTAGAGATGATGGAATGATTTATAATGGTGAAGGAAGGCCTCTATTTATAGGCTAGCCTCATTGAATCCAACGGTGTAGATGGGTTTGATCCAAGGGCTAAGGATTAATCCCAAGATAGCTATCTCATAACTATGGCAACTATATCACATAAATATACTATTGCAAATTATACAAAGGGCAAGAATCACTCCAATGATATCCTCCTTAGGTGGCAAGGATACTTTCCTCAAATGTGGCTCAAATAGTGATATCTTTCCATGTGTGTTGGTTAAAAGATGATCACCTCTCCATGGTCTTGGTCTCTAGGGCGGATTAGGCTTGTATTGGCCCAATTTACTCGTCCAAAACCTCCTCGATAGCATGTTGGGTGCTGAATCAGGCCCTAGGGTCATGGCCAACTCGGATGGGGCTTTTCTAGGCCCTAGGTGTGTACATCGAGTGCTGACTTGGGCTCCATGGCGTGGGTAACATGGAGTATGCTCGGTTGGGCCCCCTTGGGTGCGTGTAGTGTGCTCCTTCGGGTCTCGTTCTTATGGACAACCCATGGGGTCTAGGCTCAGCCCAATAGGGTACGTGAATGGTGCTAGCTCAGCTCCTTTGGTTGCAGGCAGTACATGAGGCTGGCGGGTGAATCACGTGGTGTGCAACATTGGTGCAAATTTGGGTCCCTTGGTCAGGTGAAGCATGCAGTGTGCTTGGACAGGCCCCTTGGTATGCGGCCATCTCGGTCATGGGCTGGCGGTCCATGACATTCTCCCTCACTGGATCTAGCGACGCCTTCATCGCTTGTTGGTGATGAATCTTGGCAGTCTCATCCTCAAACTGTCGTGGCTCCTTGGTGGGTTCTCCCATATTCTCTACTTCGGGAAGTCTCTTCCATAGTGCAAGGCCTTCGTGCCTTGGGCTAGGATTTGGTGCTCGATCTATCTGGATGGTTGGTGCCTCATTCTCATAGGAGACCTTCACTCTGCTCCATACTTGGCTCAGCATGCTCCACTCTTGGTCATCGGCATCTTCGTTCGATGGCTTGGGCAAGTTGGTGTGGGTAGTATGGTCCACTTGTAACTTTGGCAGCCATTCCATTTTGTAGGCCTCATCGCCTACTTGCTCGTCTACTCGATCCGGTTCATCGTCTGATCTCCCAGGCATTCTGCAAACAACAGAATTACCGTGTATAAGGTTCAATTCTCCACACATTGAATCACTTACCTCGAACATAATGTCATTTTTAGTGCTCTCAAGCACTTTTTGCTCAAGTTGGATGATAGGTTCGGTTGGAGACCCTCGGCTTGCTCCATCCATCAGGTTGCTTATCTCTATTAGCTTGGGCCTCATGGGTTCATCAAACTCCTCTATGGGCTCTTGCCATCTCGCTATTTGTGCCAGCAAATCTTTGTAGAAAATATCCGGTGCCTAGAACGGTTTGGTGCGATCTGGCAGCACCAACTCTGGCTCTCTCGCCTCGGCTTGCTCTAACTCTTCAAGCCTTGTAGATGTTATCAGATGTGGGCCTTTGGGTAATGGCACAACACTCGGAAGGGTCTTTATCTCACAAACCACCTCACTCCTTGGTGGCAATGCCTTCGGCAACTCGAAAGGCTTTACGTCTTTTGTCTCATCAAGGGCTTGTCCCACTACCTCGGGGACTTCCATGGTCACCATGGTCTCTTCATCAATGGCCTACTTTTCCTCGTGCCCTCTCTTGGCAAATCAGATTATTGATAACGCCTTGGTTGCTTTGTTCGTATCACGGCTTATCGGTATAACACAGTGTTGGCGCGGGTCAAGAATACACACAACATCAGCATAAGGTAAGACAAGCGCATTAATCTGATTAAGAAAAGATAAATCGATAACCAAATAATAATTATCAAGTGGGATTACCTTTATAGATGTTTTATCATGCCAATATTTAATGCGAAGATCCAATACATTTGCAACTCCCACAATTGGCTCTTCCTTAGAATTGACGGTTTTGATCCACCCACTTACCTTCTTAATTCTAAGGTTTAATTGTCCGGTAGCTTGCTCGGATATGAAAAACTCAGATACACCAGTATCGACTAGTGCTTTCAGCTTTTTGCTTGCAACTATCACGTCCACGAACATTAGTCCCTTCTTCTTGCGGCCACTCTTGGCTTGAAGTGAACTTACGATCGACCCAAGTTGGGCAAACTCTTCTTCTGCTCCAATGTCTCCTTGGATGGCAGAAAGACTAGCCTTTTTCGGGCAATCTTTGATGTAGTGAGGCCCCTCACAATGGAAGCATCTCACTAGACCTCGGTCTTTTATCACCCATAACCTGACAAACCTATTGGGCTAGTTGTTTGATGGCTTCCCTTTGTCATTCGAATACTCTTCAGTCTCATCTTTGGCATGTCGGTAGTTATCTCCCCAATTGTTACCTCTATGTCTCGACTTTGGTTTAGGTGACTAACTTCTCTTCTCGAACTTGGCAATGGCTTCGGCCTCATCCAAAGCCTTGAAGAGTACTTGGACTCTACTCCTCTCCAACTCCAAATTGGCCTACTGTTGGAGCCTATCCATGAAGATGGAGAAACCCTCTTCTTCTCCCAAATTTGGAATTTGACGTTTTATCTTGGTGAATTGCCTCACGTACTCTTGGATTGAGCCATCATGCTTGAGTTGACGTAGCTTTGTTCGTAATTCATGTTGGGCATTCTTAGGGTAAAATGCCTCTTTAATCTCAGCTTGGAAGGCTTTCCAAGTCTTGATAGGAATATCCTTGCCTTTCTCCTCGGAACACCTGCGTTGTCACCATAAAAGAGTTGTGTTAGTTAAATAAGCAGACAGAGTGTTTACCTTTGTGGAATCGTCCACTATACTCATGCGGCGGAAATATTGGTCCATACTCTAGATGAAGTTCTCCACATCTTGGGCATCTCTCGTCCTTTTGAACTCCTTTGGTTTTGGGACATCTGCTAGCACCCTCATTAGGCTAGCCATCATGCCACTCGTCATGACAGTTTTGTATATGAAAAGCTCAGATTTGAGCACGTCCACCATCTTCTTGAGTTCATGTAACTCAGTTTTGAGCGATCCATTCTGCAGTTCCAAGCTCTCGATTGACTCATCAACAAGGCTTTGGAATTCCTCCTTAAGATAATCCCCCTTGACTTCCAACTCATCTAGTCGGTCATCCACCACATCGAGTCTGTCCGTTGACTCCCTCGTGCATCTCTCGAACTGCCCCCCTTGGCTTTGTCAGACCGAGTCTCAACGGTCTGAGTTGCAGCAGCAACAGTAGCATCGCTTGGGTTTGTTATTTCGATTGATTCTTTGCTGAAAAACGTATCTCTGATACCAACATCACGGGGCTAGAGTCTGACTAGATGATCCGTGCGGCCTTAGTCGACAATCTTAGTCGAAGACTAAGTCAGCCTTCAAAATTAATAAGCAAGAATGCTTAGAACTTAGAACGGCGGAAGCTTTGTGGGAAAAAGCTAAGGCAAGGCAACAAGGAAAACAAAGAACAAGAGAAATGATGAAGAGAAATGCTAAACTCTTTACTAAAAAAATCAGAGATGATGGAATGATTTACAATGGTGAATGAAGGCCTATATTTATAGGCTAGCCTCCTTGAATCTAACGGTCTCGATGGGTTCGATCCAAGGGCTAAGGATAAATCCCAAGATAGCTATCTCATAACTATGGCAACTATATCGCATAAATACACTATTGCCAATTATACAAAGGGCAAGAATCACTCAAATGATATCCTCCTTAGGTGGCAAGGATACTTTCCTCAAATGTGGCTCAAATGGTGATATCTTTCCATGTGTGTTGGTCAAAAGATGATCACCTCCCCATGGTCTTGGTCTCTTGGGCGGATTGGGCTTGTATTGGCCCGGTTTGCTCGTCCAAAACCTCCTCGGTAGCATGTTGGGTGCTGAATCGGGCCCTAGGGTCATGGGCAACTCGGATGGGGCTTTTTCGGGCCTCAGGTGTGCACATCGGGTGCTGACTTGGGCTCCATGGCGTGGGCAACATGGAGTATGCTCGGTTGGGCCCCCTTGGGTGCGTGTAGTGTGCTCCTTCGGGTCCCGTTCTCATGGACAGCCCATGGAGTGCTAGGCTCGGCCCCATGGGGTGTGTGAAGGGTGCTAGCTCGGCTCCTCTTGTTGCGGGCAGCACATGGGGTGCTTGACTTGGCCCCATGGTGTGCAACGTTGGTGCGAACTTGGGTCCCTCAGTCGGGTGACGCAGGTGGTGTGCTTGGACATGCCCCTTGGTGTGCGGCCATCTCGGTCATGGGCTGGCGGCCCGTGATAATATGTTAAACATACTCCCCAATTAATGCAACATCATTTATTTCAATTGTTTATTCGAGTATTAAGTAAAAAGGTTACACCAATTATATGAGTCTTTATAAAAAAAATGGTTTTATTGTCCTAAATATGAATTCTGAAACATGTACTGCTAAACAAAATGGAGATTGAACCAAAAAAAATGAGTGAATGATTATGATACCCAAATACATACAGGATTAGTATTGAAGATTATGTAAATTATGTATAAAGAGACTTTCGGACAACGTAAAAAGAATTTATAGAAATAATTATTCAGCTTAGAGATAGCCCATCCAAGTTTTTGATCCCAATCCAAAACCGGTCTAGAAAACTGACAGAGATTCAGAATTTTCCTCTAAATTCTGCTAAAAAAATATGCGATTCCTGGTCTCAGTTTCCTTGCAGCAAAGAAGAAAGCAGTCTCTCCTTAGTCTGCAACCTGTCTCGTGTCGCCATCCAAGCAATGACTGAATGTCTAGGTATATACAGGTTATGCAAATAAGTTTCTTTCAGACAACCTTATTCCCCCTCTCACTAATTTTATAATAGATCTAAGAAATTGAAAGCTTGGAGTCTAAAGAGTAGGAATACCTTCAGCCATAGGTCTCAACCTCAATAGCCTTCTCCAAATTCAGCTGTAGTTTGCTTTGAGTGTGATATGTCAAAAGGATGCATCTTTGATTACATAAGCATAAAGCCACGCAATTCGAATTCAACCTTGGTTCATAAGATGGAAAAAGTAAGCTTTTTTTTCTTCCAAGAAATCAGATTTTTGAGGCCCAAATCCCCTTTCACTAAAGAAATGTGATTTATTTTAATAAAAAAAGTAAATGGCTTTTTAAATCTATCCAATGTTATTTTTATTCAGTTTAGTCTCTAAAAATTTTTAATAACCCTATTTATTTTTATTTCTTATAATTTAATCTAATATTGTTATTTGTAGCATAAAATAATATTAAATTAATAGTTATTTATAGCAATAATTATTTTAAAAATATTCATAACATGTAATAATAATATATATACTCACACCCAAAAACAGGGTCAGAATTTTCATTAGTGAATTGGATTTTGAATTTGTTTAATTCTGAAATTAGTGCTAAATTGTCAAGTTTTAAGGATTAAATTGAAATAAATGAGAATGTTGAGGGTGAAACTTGAAAGTTGTAAAAAAAAATTCTCAACCTACTGCTACAAACCTCCCTTTCTTACCTTACCGACCAACCGCTGAATATCAATTTATGCACTTCTTGTAGACAGTTATTTAAACTCATATCTTTCGAAAACATAAATATTTTTTTTTGCTAAATTTCACCGGAAATTCTTTTTTGTTTAAGGCTTATTCTATTTTAGTCACCTAATTTGAAAAAAAGTTCTTGCCACTTATATTTTTTATTTTTACCGTTTTGGTCACTCAAATATTAACCCAGTCAATTAATTTTCAATTTGACCCTCAAATTTTTAAAACTTTATATTTTCACCATCTTTAAAAAAAAAACTCCATTTCTCTAAATTCTCTAACTCAAACCCTAACTCTTCCCTCTATAAGTAAAATGCTAGTCGATTTACCCATTTAAGAATTCGTTTCTCAGACAGCTTCTTACAAATATCAGCAAAAAAATGATCGAAGTTCTTGGCAATCAAGTGACATGTATCTCCATTGTACCTTTCCGAGACTGCTCCATGAATTCCCTTACCTGCAATTTCTGAGTTTTATTTGAATAGAGATGTTGTAGTGAAATCTGATCCATTGAATCTCAATCTTTCTTCGTGCAATTTATTCCATTTATTTTTATATAGAGATTTGTCATTCTTTTGTATGTTTCATTTAGAAATCTGACATATTATAGCTTCAGAAAAATCTCTTTTTCTCATAGATGCAGAGTCATCCATCATACAACAGCATACACCTTGAAGCCCACCAAAATTCTTAATTCCCCCCCCCCCCCAATAAAATATGAAAATTTTATAATTTTAAAATACCCATTGATTATTTAAGAACAACCATTAAACCTTTAAACTTTTCTTCTTCTCCTTTTCTCACTAACCGGCAAGGTGGTTGGCTAACAGGGCAATCCCGAAATGCTTGGTTTCACCTTTTGGTTCTAAAGTTTATAAAAGATCAGATTTGTGACATGTAATGTTTCAAATAATTTTGGGTCACAAATTCGATCCATATCTGTTGATGCATTGAAACGGAGTGATACTTCCCCCCGCCGCCATATCTCTGCTACCCCTAAAAAGCATACCATTATTGTTAAATCATGTGGATTTGATAGCCTAGATTCCCTTATTGATGCAGCCGTGCCTAAAGCTATACGTATAGATTTCATGAAGTTTTCAAAGTTTGTTGGAGGCTTAACCGAGAGCCAAATAATTGCACACATGAAAGGTTTGGAATCAAAGAGCAAGGTTTTCAAGTCTTTCATTGGGAGGGGTTATTATAACACTCATGTTCCTCCTGTGATTTTGAGGAACATAATGGAGAATCCAGCTTGGTACACTCAATACACTCCATACCATGCTGAGATATCTCAAGGGAGGTTTGAGTCTTTGCTTAATTACCAGACTTTGATTATTGATCTCACCGGTTTGTTACACATAATGGAGATACATATCACTTGACTGCCAACAACTGCAACTATTTTTGTGCTGATATTTGTAAGAAGCTGACTGAGAAACGAATTTCTAAATGAGTAAATTGACTGGCATTCTATTTATAAAGGGAGGGGTTATGGGTTGGGTTAGGGAATATTTAGAGAAAGTGAGTTTTTTTTGTGTGAAGATGGTGAAAATATAAAGTTTTAAAATTTTGAGGGTCAAATTGAAAATTAATTAACGGGATTAACGGTTGGGTGACCGAAACGGTAATAGTCGAAAATATAAGTGGCAAAAATAATCTTTTTTTCAAATTGGGTGACCAAAATAGAACAAGCCCTAAACAAAAGAGACATCCGATAAAGTTTACCCTATTTTATTAATCAGACCATTTCTCGGGTTAATGGTTTATATTTTTAAATTATTTTGACACAAACTTCTCATTAAACCACATATTTTAACGGTTAAGGACAAGAGACTAAGATAGGGAGGTTCTCTGGTGAGGCGGTAATTTTTATGGTAAAATAAAGTTGACCGATTTTACAGGTAGCATGTTTGTACATAAATTCTTATGCGGAGGTTACATAAATGTTTACCGAACTGTAAAGAAAATAGTGTATACACAAAGTCTTACGACGTAAGAAATTATGTACTAACATAAATGCTAACTCGATAACAATAACACTTACAAAACTCATAAGCATCGACGTAGCTACATAAAATATTAGGGAAATTACATATTTTCTTACATAAAATGTAAGAAAATATGTAACAACACAAATTCTTACCCGAGATGACTCAATCCAAAACTAACTCAACTTATGGTAAGCATTTGTGTAGCCACAGAAAGGTCTACAAGATAACATTTTTTCTTACAAAAATTATGAGAGTTTGAGTAGCTACATAAATTTATTTTAGAATATACATAATTTGTTACAGAAAAGGTAAGGAAAAGTGTTCGTGCTCAAATTCTTACCCAAGATCACCTAATCCAAAACGAGCTCAACAGATGGTAAGCATTTGTGTAACCACACAAAGGGCTACAAGATAACCTTTTTCTTACAAAAATTATGAGAAATTGAGTAGCTACATAAATTATTACATGATATACATAATTTGTTACAGAAAATGTAAGGAAAAGTGTACGTACACAAATTCTTACCCGAGATCACCCAATTCAAAACAAGCTGAACTTATGGTAAGCATTTGTGTAGCCACACAAAGGGCTACAAGATTTCCTTTTTTTCTTACAAAAATTATGAGAATTTGAGTAGCTACATAAATTATTATAGAATATACATAATTGGTTACAAGAAAAGTAAGGAAAAGTGTACGTACACAAATTCTTACTCGTGATAACCCAATCTAAAACAAGCTGAACTTATGGTAAGCATTTGTGTAGACACACAAAAGGCTACACGATTACCTTTTTTCTTTCAAAAATTATTAGAGTTTGAGTAGCTACATAAATTATTACAAAATATACATATTTTGTTACAGAAAAGGTAAGAAAAAGTGTAAGCACTCAAATTCTTCCCCTAGATCATCTAATCGAAAACGAGCTCAACTTATGATAAGCATTTGTGTAACCACACAAAGAGATACAAGATGAACTTTTTTTACAAATATTATGAGAACTTGAGTAGCTAAATAAATTATTACTGAATATACAGAATTGATTACAGAAAATGTAAGAATAAGTGTAGGTACACATATTCTTACTCGATATCACCCAATCCAAAACGAGTTGAACTTATGGTAAGCATTTGTGTAGCCACACAAAGGGCTACAAGATTACATTTTTACAAAAATTATGAGAATTTGAGTAGCTACATAAATTATTACAGAATATGCATAATTTGTTATAGAAAAGGTAAGCAAAAGTGTGACTACACAATTTCTTACCCGTGATCACCCAATCCAAAATTAGGTCAACTTATAGTAAGCATTTGTGTACCCATACAAAAGGCTACAAGATAACCTTTTTTTCTTACAAAATTTATAAGAATTTGAGTAGCTATATAATTTTTATAGAATGTACATATTTTGTTATAGAAAATGTAAGGAAAAGTGTACGTATATAAATTCTTACCCAAGATCACTCAATCCAAAACTAACTCAACTTATGGAAAGCATTTGTGTAGCCACACAAAGGGGTACAAGATAACATTTTTTCTTACAAAAATTATGAGAATTTGAGTAGCTACATAAATTATTACAGAATATACATAATTTTTACAGAAAACATAAGGAAAAGTGTACGTACACAAATTCTTACCCAAGATCACCCAATCCAAAATGAGATGAACTTATGGTAAGCTTTTGTGTTGCCACAGAAAGGGCTACATGATAACCTTTTCTCTTACAAAAATTATGAGAATTTAAGTAGCTACATAAATTATTACAGAATATACATAATTTGTTACAGAAAAGGAAAGCAAAAGTGTCTGTACTCAAATTCTTACTCGAGATCACCTAATCCAAAATGAGCTCAACTGATGGTAAGCATTTGTGTAGCCATACAAAGGGCAACAAGTTAACCTTTTTTTCTTATGAGAAATTGAGCAGCTACATAAATTATTATAGCATATACATAATTTATTACAGAAAATGAAAGAAAAGTGTACGTACACAAATTCTTACCTGAGATCACCCATTTCAAAACGAGCTGAACTTATGGTAAACATTTGTGTAGCCACACAAAGGGCTATAAGATTAACTTTTTCCTTACAAAAATTATGAGAATTTGAGTAGCTACATAAAATACATAATTGGTTACAAGAAATGTAAGGAAAAGTGAAAGTACACAAATTCTTACCCAAGATCACCCAATCCAAATTGAGCTAAACTTATGGTAAGCATTTGTGTCGCCACACAAAGGGCTACAAGATTATCTTTTTCTTACAAAATTATGAGAGTTTGAGTAGCTACATAAATTATCACAGAATATACATAATTTGTTACAAAAAACGTAAGGAAAAGTGTAAGTACACAAATTCTTACTCGAGATCACCCAATCTATAATATACATAATTTGATACCAAAAACGTAAGTAAAAGTATACGTACACAAATTCTTACCCAAGATCACCTAATCCAAAAGGAGCTGAACTTATGGTAAGCATTTGTGTAGCCACAGAAAGGGCTACAAGATAACCTTTTTTCTTACAAAAATTACGCGAATTTGAGTAGCTGCAAAAATTATTACACAATATACATAATTTGTTACAAAAAAAATGTAAGGAAAAGTGTAAGTACTCAAATTCTTACTCAATATCACCCAATCCAAAACGAGCTCAACTTATGGTAAGCATTTGTGTAGCCACACAAAGGGCTACAAGATAACCTTTTTTCTTACAAAAATAATGAGAATTTAAGCAGCTACATAAATTATTGCAGAATATACATAACTCATTACAAGAAATGTAAGGAAAAGTGTAACTACACAACTTCTTACCTGAGATCACCCAATCCAAAACGAGCTCAATTTATTGTAAGCATTTGTGTAGCCACACAAAGGGTTACAAGATAACATTTTTCTTACAAAAATAATGAGAATTGGTGTAGATGCATAAAATATTACAAGATATACATAATTTGTTACAGGAAATGTAAGAAAAAGTGTGACTACAAAATTTCTTACCTGAGATTACCCAATACAAAACTAGCTCAACTTATGGTAAGCATTTGTGTAGCCATGGGCTACATGATAACCTTTTTTTTACAAAAATAATGAGAATTTGAGTAGTTAAAAAATTATAACAGAATATGAATAATTTGTTACAATAAATGTAAGGAAAAATGTAACTACACAATTTATTGACCTAGATCATCCAATCCAAAAGGAGCTCAACTTATGATAACCATTTGTGTAGCCACGCAAAGGGTTGCAAGATAACTTTTTCTCTTTTAAAAATAATGATAATTTGCGTAGCTACATAAAATATAACAGGATATACATAATTTGTTATAGGAAATGTAAGGAAAAGTGTGACTACTGTCGCAACCACTTTTTAGGAGGTCTCGACGTTTTTTTTAAATAAAGTCAAAATAACGGGGTCGCCACCAATCTTTTTTAAAAGGTGTGATCGGATCACCTAAAAATGGGTCATTTTAATAAAATCATTTCTATTTTATTAAAACAACGATTTTGGTCTGTGAAAACAAAAAAAATAGGTTCGGGAGTCTGTTACGCGTGAGGAAGGGTTAGCACCCCCACGACGTCCAAAAATTGGTACCTTGTCGGTTACAAAAGGTTTTAAAGTTGGATTGTGAATTGATGTAAGCTTAAATTATTGTCCGTTCATAAGTTTAATTTTACTTTAACGGCCTTACTATTCGAAAATGAACTCTAATCACCGGTAACATCTCTGGCGCTAACCCATCATTTTCGTTTAGTAAGACACCGTATTACTTTAATTTTACTTTTTTAAAACAAACAAAGAAACTTGATTTATTAAAAATTTTTATTTATTCTAAGTTAAAACTTATTAATCCTAAAAAGGTCTAAGTGTTTTTCCTATTTAAAGGTTTGAATTTTATTAAGCGTGTTTTATTCTTTGTGAAGAAAGTTTTATTTCAAAGAAAGTCTCTATCTAAGGTTTGAAGAACCTATTCCTAAGGCCAACTCAATACTAAAGCAAACGAAAGCAAAACAAAAACATCACAATTTAAAACTCGAAGCTTTTTGATGGGCTTGGTTCAGTTTTATTTTAGTTGGAAAAGATTTTTATTATTTAAATATTTTTTGTTTTTGAACTTATTTGAAAGGAGGTTTTTGTTTGTTTTTATTCTTTTATATTCAAGGTTTTTTTGATAAATTGAAAAGGTTTTATTTTTTTATTTTTAAAGTTTTTAAAATATTTTTTTGACTTTTTGCGTTTTAAAGCTTTTATTCTTTATTTTATTTTTTGATAATTTGAAAGGGTTTTCTTATTTTTTCTTTTAAAGCTTTTTATTCGAAATATTATTTTCTTTTTTTTTGTTTTAGAGCTTTTTATTTAAAATATTACTTTTTTTCTTGTGTTTTAAAAACTATTTACTTTTTTTTAAAATATTTCACTACCTTTCTTTTTATGCTTTTTAATAACTTTGGAAAAGGAGTTTTATTTTAAAAGAGGTGTTTATTATCTTGTATTTTCAAAAAAGTTAGTTTATTATTATTTTTAGAACGAACTTTGTTGTTTATATATATATATTTTTTAAAAAAAATATTTTATTTTTTAATTATTTTATTTATTTTTAAAAAAAATATAAAGGCCTTACTTTTTAATCTAAAGAACTACTCTCCTAAAAAAGTTTATTTTGTATTTTTTATATATATTTTTAAATAGTTTCTCTTTTATTTTAAAAGGGGACCAAAATGGGGTTGTAGTAATTAAGTGACCTTATTATGATAATTTTAAAATTTATTTTCAGATTGAAAGATGTATAAAAAATGGTTTTAAAACTAACTGACCCTTTTATTTCACAAACACAATTTTCACATCTTTTAAAAGTCAAGTGGATCAAACACCTTTTTTATTTTTTATTTTTAAAACACATTCCTTTTTATTATTTTTTTCTACCAAAACAACCACATAACACTAAATATTAGAAAATCAACCAAACAAACAAGATTAAAACATCCAAAGCAACACCAAATATATCCTGGAAAAGAAGAGCATTAACCAAAAAAATAAAATGAATAAATTTGAAATAAAAAGAAGGAATTATACTGATGAAACGACAAATTGCTAGCTTCTACTTTCCACGAAAATTCAAACCAATGCTGCTCAAAACTCGAACAAATTCTAGCAACCTCCCAATAATTTTTAGAGTATTTTTCTGGGTATTTTCGGATGAATTTTTCTTGTGTGTTTGAGCAATGGAGAATTGAGCACTATTTATAGGGTTTGGGATTCAAGGAAAAAATCGGATTCTTATCCCTAAATTCGAGCCAAAATCAGATAAAAGACTTGATTTTCGGTTGAATTCCAGAAAACAATCCAATTTTGCTTGGATTTGGGGATGAATTTGCTCCTAATATCGAGCTAGGGTTTGACCCTTTTTCTTTCCGATTTGCAGGTGACCAGCGATGGCGGTGGACGATGATGGCATGGGTGGCTTCAGCGTGAGCTAGTGGATCGCCTGGCACCACCGGCGACGGCTGTCGTGGCTCCAGCACTGCAGTGGGAAGACAGCAGCTGCTGCTATTTGCGTCCAGGGGAGGGATTTGGAGAAGAAACCCGCGCGCGTGCAGCACACGCGCCAGACGCTTGGCTGCGCGTGGTCCTTTTTTTTACTTTTTTATATTATACTTTTTTATTATTATTTTTTATTTAATTTTTATCATTTTTTATTATATTACTATTATTTTTAAAAAAAAATTAGTGACGACAGCTACCCCTTCTTTGCTTATTCTAGTGAAACAAGGATATAGCAAAGAACATGTGGCACTAATTTTCACCATTTGCCAATCGACTCCGTCCTCCTGATGCCCCAAATAAGTAGGCAGATTCTATTCCCCAAACACCTGAACAGATAGACGAGTTCTATTCTCCATATGCCCGAATAGATGAGCAAGGTTCCATTCTCCTTACGCCCGAATGGATAGACTGGTTCTATTCTCCATGTGCTCGAATCGATGAGCAAGGTTTCATTCTCTTTATGCATGAACGGATAGGCAGGTTCTATTCTCCATGTGCCCGAATAGATAAGCAAGGTTTCATTCTCCTTACGCCTGAACGGATAGGTAGGTTCTATTCTCCATGTGCCCGAATAGATAAGCATGGTTCCATTCTCCTTACGTCTGAAGGAATAGGCAGGTTCTATTCTCCATGTGCTCGAATAGATAAGCATGGTTCTATTCTCCTTACGCCTGAATGGATAGGCAGGTTCTATTCTCCATGTGCCTGAATAGATAAGCATGGTTCCATTCTCCTTACGCCTGAACAGATAGACGGGTTCTATTGCTGAGGAGTTTTTGCATACCAGCAATATGATGCAATTGTGTTGTGCATGCCCCTGAGGATGTCTAAAACATGAATGCATGCTAAGTTTTAATCTTTTTCCTAGTTTGTTTTAATTTGGACAAAAGTCCATGTTCACTGTCTTTGTCATTCACATTCTTAGTATCTCTTTGCTTCATCAAACAATCGTCTTCTGCTTCACCGATCTTTGAATGGTAGTTTTCTTCTTTACTATTCCCATTCTTTGTATCTCTTTGCTTATTGAAAAACACACTCTTTCGCACATTCAACTATCATTGTAGTTGATACATCAGTATTGGGTGAGTGAGTTTCAAGCAGTATTGTGTATGACAAGGCCCTTTTGAGGATCTTCATAAATTCCCGTAAAACATCCTCGAATGACACGGGATTTTAACCTTTTTCTTTCCAAGCTTATTACCAAAGCGATTGGGTATCAATTGCCCCTGATCATAACGTGCCCCATATTCGAGGCTTAACAAGGGACCATGTCATAGTTCCTACATTCTTAAATTATTTCCAGAGTAATACACAAAAATCTCTTGCATATTTTAATGATGTCTAAACCAAAATAACCATTAACCAAATAAAAAGCGCCCATGTAAATGGGGCATTCAAAGAAAGATAGGATTAAAAGAAGAATTTCATTAATGTTGTGGCAAACATGAAAGAAAGTATAAAAGAAGGGTCAAAAGACAAGTATCCAGATATCAAAGGTCTGAACTTTCCTCGAAACAACCTCGAGTGATGCCTTTGTCGAGAAAATTTCGTCCACTACAACAATGAATGAAGATATGAAATTCCTTCTGAATAGCCAAGCCTCTGAAGGGATTATTCGTTCTCTATAATAATTCGAGCCGCCCTTTGCGGGTTTTCAACTCGAATCCTCATTTGGTTTGAAGACGCCTTTTGTTGGTTTTCATCTTGAACCCTTATTTTTTTTTCTTTTATTCTCTTTTTATTGCCATTTACGGGTTTTCGCTCTTTTTTTCTTTTTTCTTCTTCACCATTTCATGCATAATATTTCTTGACTGAATCAGAATTCACTGGATTCTTGAGCTCGTCTCCACCCATTTCAGCCAAAATTAGCGTCCCTCCATCGAAAGCTTTTGATACCACATATGGCCCATCCCAATTTGGTGCCCATTTTCCTCGCGAATCCTTTTGGATTGGCGACATCTTCTTTAGCACGATATCGCCTTCCCTAAATTTCCTTGGGTGAACCTTCTTGTCATATGCTCGTATCATTCTTCTTTGATACATCAAGCCGTGGCAAATTGCTGTCAACCTCTTTTCATCAATGAGGTTTAACTGGTCATATCTTGCTTGAACCCATTTGGACTCCTCTAGTTTTGCCTCCATCAAAATACGGAGTTAAGGGATTTCAACTTCAATCGGCAGCACAGCCTCCATTCCATATACTAATGAAAACGGTGTTGCCCCAGTGGAAGTTCGTACAGCCGTTGTATAAGCATACAATGCGAATGACGACTTCTCATGCCAATCAGTGTAAGTGCCAGCCATCTTTGCGACTATCTTCTTGATGTTCTTATTTGCAGCTTCGACAGCCCCATTCATCTTTGGACGATATGTTACCGAATTGTGGTGTTTGATCTGGAATTGTTCACAAACCCCATCTATCATCTTGTTATTTAAATTGGATGCATTGTCGGTGATGATTCTCTCTGGTAAGCCGTAGCGACAAATGATCTCTTTTTTCAAATATTTGTAAACAACCGACCTGGTGACATTCACGTATGAGGCTTCTTATACCCATTTTGTGAAGTAATCAATAGCTACTAAGATGAACATGTGGTCATTCGAGGCTTTAGGGTAAATCTGGCCAATTACATCCATGCCCTACATTGAAAAGGGCCATGGGGCAGTCATGACATGAAGTAGTAGAGGAGGTGCATGAATCTTGTCAGCATATACCTGGCACTTGTGACATCTACGGGCATAGTTGATGCAATCTATTTCCATAGTAGACCAATAATATCCAAAGCGCATAATTCTGCTAGCCATAGTAAAGCCACTAGGGTGAGTCCCACAAACCCCTTCATGCACTTCTTTCAAGATCGTTTGAGCTTCTTTAGCGTCTACACACCGTAACAATACTTGATCTCGACTCTTTTTATATAGAACCTCGCCATCAAGGACATAACCCGCAGCTAACTTCCGAATCATTTTCTTATCATTGTCAGTTGCCTGTAATGGATATTCTTGAGTTTTCATATACTGTAAAATGTCATGGTACCATGGGAGACCATCAACTTCTTCTTCCAAGTTGTAACAATGGACCAGGAATTCTAACACTTGCACCTTGATTGGCATTATTTCAGTACCTTCACTAGCTTTGAACATGGCAGCCAGAGTAGTGAGAGCATCAGCCATTTGATTATCCTCTCTCGGGGATGTTTGAAGGCAATTTCATCGAACTCCTTGATTAATTCAAGAACTAGCAAATGATATTTGATTAATTTTGCATCCTTAGTCTCCCACTCTCCACGTATCTGGTAAATGACCAGTGCAGAATCTCCAAAAACTCTTTAAACTTTGATCATTCTTTTAATAGTTGCTTGCAGACCCAATAAACAAGCTTCGCATTCAACCATGTTATTCGTGCATAAGAATTTTAACCGACAAGAGAAAGGGTAGTAGTTTCTTCTGGTGAAACTAAAACTATCCCAATGCCACGTCCCAATGCATTTGCAGCTCCATCAAAGTTCATCATCCAAGATTCTTCTGAGCTATTATCCTTGTCAATCGAAATGTACATTAGTTCTTCGTCAGGAAAATTGAAGTTCAGGGCCTCATAATCTTCGTAAGCACGACTTGCCAAAAAGTCTGCTATTGCACTCCCTTTTATTGCTTTCTAGCTTACATATTGGATGTCAAATTTCGAAAGTAACATTTTCCAGCAAGCCATTTTTCCTGATAAGGCTGGCGCCTCTATCATGTATTTCAAGGGATCTAACTTCGATATCAGCCATGTGGTGTGGTATAACATGTATTGCCTAAGCCTCTTGGCTGTCTATATCAAAACGCAACACAATTTTTTAATTGGGGAATATCTGGTTTCACAATCTGTGAACTTCTTACTTAGATAATAGATTGCTCTTTCTTTCATTCATCCTGGATTTATCATGCTGCCCCAATACACATCCCATTGAGTTTTCATGAACGATTAAGTACAAACTCAGGGGCTTCCCCGGAACAAGTGGTACCAAAATAGGTAGATTCGTCAACTGTCTTTTGATCTCCTCTAAGGCCACTTGACATTCTTCATTCCATGTTCCCAGATTATTTTTTCGAAGCAATTTAAATACAGGGCTACATTTTTCCGTTAATTGGGAGATGAAACGAGTAATGTAGTTTAACCTTCCAAGGAATCCTCGAACCTTTTTTTGTGTTCGAGGTGGAGGAAGTTCTTGGATGGCCTTAATTTTGTCTGGATCGACTTCAATCACCTTCTCACTCACAACAAATCCTAGCAACTTTTCCGATCGTACTCCAAAAGTGCATTTGGACGGATTGAGTCTCAACTGGAACTTTTTCAACCTTTTAAAAAGTTTTTCCAAGTTTCCGATATGTTCGTCTTCTGATCGAGATTTAGCTATCATATCATCAACATATACCTCTATCTCCTTGTGCGTCATGTCATGGAACAAGTTTACCATGGCACGTTGGTAGGTTACCCTTGCATTCTTTAAATCAAAAGGCATGACTTTGAAACAAAAGGTTCTCCACCATGTTACAAATGTTGTTTTATTCATATCTTCTGGGCACATCTTGATTTGGTTATACCCTGAGAATCCATCCATGAAAGAGAAAAGATAATGCCCTGCTGTATTATCCACCAGCGTGTCAATGTGCGGTAATGGGAAGTTATCTTTAGGGCTTGTCCTATTAAGGTCTCGATAATCAACACACATTCGTACTTTCCCAGCTTTTTTCAAAACTGGGACAATGTTAGCCACCCATTCAGAATACTTAACCACCTTGAGAAAACCGGCATCATACTACTTTTTCACTTCGTCCCTGATTTTTAGGTGTATTTCAGGCTTCATCCTCCTTAGTTTCTGTTGCACAGGCTTGCATTCGAGCCTGATAGGAAGTCGATGCATAACAATGTTTGTGTCTAAACTAGGCATATCTCGATATGACCAGGCAAAAATGTCCTTATATTATTGTAGGAGCTTGATCAACTTGTGTCGAGTCTCAATGGTGATAGAAGTACCAATCTTCACCTCACGCCTTTCTTCTTTAGTCCCGAGATTCAGAACTTATAATTCCTCCTCATGAGGCATAATTTGCTTCTTTTTGCTTTCTAACATCCTGAGCACCTCGTTAGGCAGTTCATATTCCTCTTCATCTTTGCAGTTTTCGACCTCCTCTAAACACATGGGCAACTCCAAGTCAATTTCTAAATTAGATTCGAAGTTATTTGTACCATTGATATCTGGAAACTTGAAAGAAATGGAATATATATGTATACAATAGAAATCAAAAGTCAAAGAAAAGAATGAAATGATAATTTTTTTATTTTGGTTTTTACTTTAATTGGCTTTGAGTTTTGTTTACGGTATTTTAGTTAAAAAAAAGTCTGCCACACAAAATTTATTGGAAAAACATCTTTTATTGATGTAAGAACCAAAATGGTTTTTTGACATTGACCCTTAACAAGAGATCTTTAATGCCTTCGGGTCTAAGACAAAAGAGTTAGTTTCGAGCATTACTCTGTGGATGACCAAAAAGCTATAGGAATTTCTTCTACAATCCAGTTGTTCAACTCTGAACAGGGGCGTATCATGGAAAGGTACTTGTTTACCTCATCCTCCTCTGATATGGCGTTAATTTTCAGCCCTTCAAAAGCTTTCTCGAGCTCTTTCTTTCCTTTCTCTTCATCATCATTTGTAGTTTCGGGATTCATGATGCCTCTCGACCTGAAACTGTGACTGATAGGTAGGAATGTCATTGGTTCCCATTTAATTTCTTCTCCGTTTTATCTTGCTTTTCTTCTTTCCCGCCTCTCTCTTATCGCTGCTCTTCTCTGCATTGGGTTGGGCTTGTAGCCTAGACCAAACTGGCCTCTCTTTTTAGGGATCATTACGGGGTATGGCCTCCCCTGAAGCTGCTTGTCGATGCCTTTGCCCCTTTTTCCAGAGTCTGTTTGACTTGCATCTTTGCGTTATTTGACAATTCTGGTTCAAGGACCTTGTTTCCTTCAGCGACAAAGGTAGCATTAACGAGATCAAATGTCCTAAAATGACATTCAAGTGCACCTTCATCTGTTTCTATATAAAAGGCGTCAGTTGATACCAAGGCGATGATATCTTCTTCAGCTTCGACTATCACTAGCTAGCCATTAACTATGAATTTCAACTTCTGATGCAAAGTGGAGGGAACAACCCCTGCATTATGGATTCGGGGGTGCCCCAGCAGCTATAGGTCGGCTTGATGTCCATCACCACGAGATTTATTTCAAAAGTAGATGGGCCAATTTGTAGGGGTATCTCTATTTTCCCCAAAACATCCCTCTAGGTTCCATCAAATGCTCTTACGGTATTTTGGTATGCAGTCATGTGAGAGCAGTCAACAGGTAGCTTTTTCAAGGTATCCAAAGGCAATACATTCAACGCTAACCTGTTGTCAATAAGAACCCCTGGAAGTATGTGCCCCTTGCATCTAGTAGAGATATGAAGGGCTTTGTAGGATCCTCTCCCAGTTGTCGGAATTTCTTCGTCATTGAGTATGATGAAAATATTCACCATAATGTTGCTGACCAACTTGTCCATCTTGTCAGTCGTTATCTCTTTTGGAACAAAAGCCTGATTCAGGATCTTTAAAAGGGCATCGCGGTGCCCCTCTAAACTCAACAATAGAGATAGCATTGAAATTCTTGCCGAGAGTTTATGGAGCTGCTCCACCACACTGTACTCACTATGTTTGAGTATCTTTAAAAATTCCCGAGCCTCCGATTCTTTCACTGGCTCAAGGTGAGTCATGGGTTTTCCATAAAGAAATCTTTTTCTGCCTTAGGTTATTCAGTTGTTATCTTCCTCTGGGTGGCATCCTTATCCTCAGCCTCTGGTGGTGAGTAACACCTTCCACTTCTTGTGAAATTGCCCACCTGATTGACTAGTTCTTCTTCTTTTCCTTCTCCACTTGATGTATTTCCTGGGGTCGTTACCGAGCAAGTGTAATTCCAAGGCACTTGTTTACTGTCCTTGTATGGAAAAGAGGTAGGTGCCTTTATAACCAGCTTCGGAATTGTTCTCTTCTTAGGCTCAGTAATTCTAACATTGGTCTTAATTACTAAGGGCTTCATTCCCACATAGTTCCTTCTTGCGGGGCTTTCATTTGAAGCACATACATTCGACGTACAACTCATTTCCTTCCCTTCAAAGAACTCCAATTCTTTGTTGTCCATCTTGTCTTGGACCAAACTCTTGAATTCAGAACAGCATTGAATTTCATGTCCTTCCTCTTGATGATACTCACAGAAAAACTTACCAACCTCCTTCAACTTCCATGTCTTATTTCTTCGTAGTCCAACCTTCACCATTTGGGCCCATACCTATGCCATAGGTGTCTTAACTTCATCAACATATTCCTTAACCAACTTGCCTTCCTCCTCGTCCACTGCATTCACTTCAGTTTTCTAGTGGTTAGGCAGTGGGTTATCTTTCGCGTCTGAAGTATCGAAGATAACATGCCTAATTTTTGTAAATCATCTACTACCCTTTTGAAAGCAGTGCAGTTCTCAATCGTATGCCCCCTATTCCCAGCATGGTATTCGCATTGATCCTTCTCATCATTCCATAGCGGGTATGGAGGAGAAAAATGAGGAACATGTCGTGGTAACACTATCCGTGCTTCAACCAATTCAGAGAATAACTTCGCGTACGTCATTGGGATAGGATAAAAATATGGCTTCTTATTCCTTGGTATTTTCGTTCATTTTTTGGCGGATTTGAAGTCACAAGATTGGTATTCTGGGCAACAGGCTTATTAAGGACTACCCCTTTTGAGCAATTAGGGTTGTAAACACCTGTCATTCTGACTTCATTATCTTTTTTCTTATATGGTTTCTTCATCTCTCCTCCATCAAGCTTCCTGCTCTTAACAGTTGCCAAAATCAGTTCTCCGTTCATTAACATGTCTGCAAAACTTTTCGTCGCATGATTGATCATACGATCATAGAAAGCACATTTAATGGTGTCCACAAACATGGGTGTTATCTCATTCTCCAGTAGTGGCGATTGAAATTGAGCGGCCACATCCTGCCATCTCTGAGTGTATTGGCAGTAGCTTTCATTATATCTTTGTTCCATCCCTCGCAAAACAAGCCTGTTTAGGACTATATCAACAACATGTTTGTATTGTTCACCGAACGCCCTTGACAAATCCTTCTAAGTTCAGATTCTTTCCCGGCTTAACTGGTTGTACCAACAAGTGGCAGACCCAGACAAGTTATCCTGGAAGCAATGAATGAGAAGTTTCTCATTTTCTAAGTACATCGACATTCTGCGGTAATACATGGTCAGGTGAGCCTTGGGACATGTAGTCTCATCATATTTATCTAAGTCAGGGGTCTTGAACTTCGGAGGAATTGTCAACTTGGATACCAGACTCAGGTCTCTAGCATCAATGCCTCCATGGGTGTTCCCATCTTGGAAGTTCCTAATGATCTCCTCTAACTTATCACAGCGATCTTCAAGTTTTTTATTCATGTTGACCTTATCAGTAATTTCATCAAGGTCCGGGACCTCATGATCATGCACTACCCCCGGATTGATCACTGGCTCAGTTTGTGCACGAGCAGAAGATTTTACAAAGTTTAGCGAGAATTTGGCCTTGAACGGGGAGGCCCCTCTTGGTATTCTAGGGTGAATCCCCTGAAATTGTGGTAAAGTGATAACATCTTCTGGGTTATCTTGGGCATCAGGGTCTTTGAACCCAAACATGGCCGCAATCTGACTAACCGTCTTCTTGTGCGCCAATTCAATCTCATGTTTCAAGTCACTCTCAATCTTATCCAGCTTGTCCTGAGTACTCTTGTGGTTGATTTCGAGAGATGTCATTATGTCTTTAATACTTTTGTCCATTGCTCTTGTTTTGGAACGGGTACCGTATTTGTGACTTGCTATTTTGAATTTTCTGTTTGGGTGAATTATTTCGATTAAAATCTTTTGTTATGTATATGTATGCAATGGTATTAATCTAACGCAAAACAAACAAAGAAATGCAAAAAAGGAAAAATGCATGAATGTAAACAAAGGACCATTGATTCCATAAAGTAATTGCTCAAAGAACGAACTCTTTATTGGATGGAAGGATCTTTATTACAATAACTCCTCTTTTTTACAAATATCTTTCTGCCCGAATACCTAATTCTTTCATTTCCTCTATCAGCCATATGAGTCTTGGTCCAACCTCACCAACTGGCCCGACATATTGGCGGAGAGTCGTAGCTTCAGTAGCTAACATCTTTACATGCTTAGCCACGTCTTGTATCTGGGTCATGATGCTTTTGTTGAATTCAACTCGTTCTTGGAACTCTCTGACATTGTCCTTAAGCCGAGTAAACCAATAGTCATTGCCCCCTTCATTGATATCTTCGAGAACCAGAATCTTCGTCTTGTACTCTTGAATAATGCTTTCCATAGCTTATATTTGCTCCTTTAATGTATCATTTTCACTCAGACTGGCCTGGAGTTCGATATAAGTATGATGATTCTAGAACTTGTGCAGTGAATGACTCAGGTCTGCTACTTTGTCTTGCAACTCAACAATGGAGACTTGGCTCTGCTTCAGCTTCCTATTTGTCTCATCACATAACATCTGCAACTCAAACGAACGAACCTTGTTGTCATACGCATTCCTCATCCATCTAGTAACATTTCTTTTTCTTTTTCGAGGGCCCACTTGTTATTTTCACTCCCAACCACCTACTTCCCTCTTTTCTTCTCATTCATAAGCAATCGTTTATATTTTTCAACTTCTTTCTTGCCACGCTCCCTTTCTTTTCTCACGGCCTGCTCAATTTCCTGCCTCAACTGCTCTAGAGTCTTCCCTAAATCAGCATTTCGAACCGTGACCTGAAATTTGAGAAAATCCACCCTCTGAATCTCAAATTTCGCTTTTAGGTCCTTGTACAGCTTCACTACCCGATCTGTCTCTCCTTTATACTTATCCACATCTAGGCTTGCCTCAAATATGTCCTTCGTGTGCTGGCTTTGTATGTCTTCAATCTCAGCCTTGGTCCTCTTCAACTCAGCTCTCAGAATGTCAGCTTCTGACGAGACCACCTTCAGATGTTCCTCCAAGGATTTAGCTTGTCCTGGAGTAGGTGGTAAAATTTTATCATTCATCCTGACATGTCTCCATACATCGTAATCAGGGGTAAACATGCACTGACTATCGTACTCGATTTCCATGAGGTAACAATGCTTCCATGAATCATTAATACTTTGGATCTTCTCTCTGAACTCTCCTTAAAACTCGAATTCTAAAAAATTAAGACCCGTGGTGAAGGGGACAAACTGTCGAGAGTCATACTATTGCGACACTAGTAAGGGAGCACAACCAATTCCACCCCATAGGCCTAACAACATCAAATAATCATAATCCCTACACCTATACAACACCTTGGTGCGGCCCATCCATGGAACTCTCCATTCGATGTCCTGATCACGACGATCCCGGAAGATATCAACCCACTTATTCCTCTTAGCTACTGGCCACTTCTCTGCCAGAAATTCTCGGAGTGGAGAAAAGTTTGGGTAGTGTATGTTGGACAATGCTAGGGTTGGACACTTCCAGAAAATGGCTAAGGGACCAAACTTAGAGCAAATATGCACACCCTCTTAAATGCACACCTTCCAGCTTTCGGCGTGCGTTCAGAGAAATAAAGGTTTTAGCTAGTACAGCTGGTACTCGATTAGTTTCCCTTTTCAACTACTCAAAGAAATCTAGCATAGCCATATCAATATTGCCCAATACCCTTGGAAAGATGACCAAGCCGTAAATTGCTATAGCCAAGAGATCCACTCTCTTTTCCTTATCTAGATGAGTGGGAATTATGTTTCGAATGCTTCACCAAGGGAATAAAAAGCTGCCTCCTCTTTTCTGTATCAGTCCTTTTACCCAACCATCCCTCATGCCAGCAAAAGATTTGAGCCTCAAGTGAGCATTCTTGTTCTTAAGAGGTTTAGCATAGACTCAGTCCTTCTTCACCTTACGTAGGTTGAAAAGTGCAAAATACTCCTCAAATGTAGGCATCATATATTCACTATTAAAAGTAAAACAACAGTACCCAGGATTCCAGAACTGAATCAATGCTTTGAGGAATGGTTCATCCACCTCTACATGTAGCAGATATGCTATGTCGTCGTAAGTATCAAGGAACAATTGCTTTGTTGCATAGTCAAAACAGCCCCATATCTCTCGTAGCTCATGTATACTGTTATGTTTGACACTTATATGGCATACTCGGATGTCTCTGTCTTGTGATCAATTGTCAAACTATCCCCGTGTGCTCGCAGGTTGACCTCAGACCAGTGACGTACATCCATATTGTCTTCCTCCTTTTTTAGGTACCTCCTATCCATAGCAAGAGTTGTTTTCTAATCGAGCAAATGTCTTGAGAATCAACCCCTTATAGATATGGAATGAGAATGCAAACATGCAAAACAAGATAAGAGAATGAAATGATTAATACTTCAAAAACAACAAAAAGATCCAAAATAATTTCATTGTACAAATAGTAACTGGGCAGTGCATTCCAACACTTTTGGACATGTCTCCACGGACTATTCTTACGAAATAACTTTGACCAAAATCAAAGCCTAGGGTTTTACACTTGGCTCTAATGAGGTAGGCTTCTAAACTCTTACACAGGTTGGGTTCTAAAAGGGTTCCCGAATTGTCCTCGTTGTCCCCTGCTAAGGGTAGCAAGACCCCTGATTCTCACCCATTATAGGCTTCAAACGAATCAGGTTCAACTCAGGGGGACCCACTCCTATGACCATACGGAGGATCAATATCCACATAGGGACATAGAACGTGGGCCCCAGAGGTACTTGCTAGGACTATATGGAGAATCAATATTCCCACGAGAGCAATAACATTTTCCCCCTACTTAAACGATCGGGACAAAGCTCGGGCTTAGAGCTTGGATTTAAGTCTTAAATGCGTAAAATAAAATTAAACTTATAAACGGACAATTAAGTTAAGCTTTACTTAAATTTGTAAATTCCGACATTAAAACAAGATATAACCGACTTGTGGCCTGACTCACTTTTTGTAAAAAAAACAAAAGTCCCCAGCGAAGTCGCCAAGCTGTCGCAACCATTTTTTTAAGGAGGTCTCGACGTTTTTTTTAATAAAGTCAAAACAACGGAGTCGCCACTAATCTTTTTTAAAAGGTGTGATTGAATCACCTAAAAACGGGTCATTTTAATAAAATCATCTCTATTTTATTAAAACAACGATTTTGGTCTGCGAAAACAAAAAAAAAGGTTCGGGAGTCGGTTACGCGTGGGGAAGGGTTAGCACCCCCACGACGCCCAAAAATTGGTACCTTATCGGTTACAACAGGTTTTAAAGTTGGATTTTGCGAATCGATGTAAAGCATAAATTATTGTCCATTCATAAGTTTAATTTTACTTTAACGACCTTACTATTCGAAAATGAATTCTTATCACCGCCAACACCTCTGGCGCTAACCCGTCATTTCTGTTTATTAAGACACCACATTACTTTAATTTTACTTTTTTTTAAACAAACAAAGAAACTTGATTTGTTGAAAATTTTTATTTATTCTAAGTTAAAACTTATTAATCCTAAAAGGTCTAAGTGTTTTTCCTATTTAAGGGTTTGAATTTTATTAAGCGTGTTTTATTCTTTGTGAAGAAAGTTTTATTTCAAAGAAAGTCTCTATCTAAGGTTTGAAGAACTTATTCCTAAGGCCAACTCAATACTAAAGCAAAAAAAAAAAAAAAAAAAAACACAATTTAAAACTCGAAGCTTTTTGATGGGCTTGGTTCAGTTTTGTTTTAGTTGGAATTTTTTATTATTTAAATATTTTTTTGTTTTTGAATTTATTTGAAAGGAGGTTTTTGTTTGTTTTTATTCTTTTTATATTCAAGGGTTTTTTTTGATAAATTAAAAAGGTTTTATTTTTATTTTTTAAAACTTTTAAAATATTTTTTTGACTTTCTGCGTTTTAAAGCTTTTATTCTTTATTTTATTTTTTGATAATTTGAAAGGGTTTTCTTTTTTTTTTGTTTTAAAGCTTTTTATTCGAAATATTATTTTCTTTTTTTGTTTTAGAGCTTTTTATTTAAAATATTACTTTTTTTCTTCTTGTGTTTTAAAAACTATTTACTTTTTTTTAAAAATTATTTCACTACCTTTCTTTTTATGCTTTTTGATAACTTTGGAAAAAAGAGTTTTATTTTAAAAGAGGTGTTTATTATCTTGTATTTTTAAAAAATTTAGTTTATTATTGTTTTTTTTAGAAATAACTTTGTTGTTTTTATTTTTTTTTAATTATTTTATTATTTTTTAAAAAAATATTTTATTATTTTTTTAAAAAACTTATTTTATTTATTTTTTTTAAGAAATGATAAAGGCCTTACTTTTTAATCTAAAGAACTACTCTCTTAAAAAAGTTTATTTTGTATTTATATATATATATATTTAAATTGTTTCTCTTTTATTTTAAAAGGGGACCAAAATGGAGTTGTAGTAATTAAGTGACCTTATTATGATAATTTTAAAATTTATTTTCAGATTGAAAGAGGTATAAAAAATGGTTTTAAAACTAATTGACCCTTTTATTTCACAAACACAATTTTTACATCTTTTAAAAGTCAAGTGGATCAAACACTTTTTTTATTTTTTTTAAAATGCACATATTCCTTTTTATTATTTTTATTCTACCAAAGCAACCACATAACACTAAATATTAGAAAATCAACCAAACAAACAAGATTAAAACATCCAAAGCAACACCAAATATATCCTGAAAAAGAAGAGCATTAACCAAAAAAATAAAATGAATAAATTTGAAATAAAAAAAGAAGGAATTATACCAATGAAACGACGAATTGCTAGCTTCTACTTTCCAAGAAAATTCGAAACAATGCTGCTCAAAACTCGAACAAATTCCAGCAACCTCCCAATAATTTTCAGAGTATTTTTCTGGGTATTTTCGGATGAATTTTTCTTTTCTGTTTGAGCAATGGAGAATTAAGCACTATTTATAGGGTTTGGGAGATTGGGATTCGAGGCAAAAATTGAATTTTATCCCTAAATTCGAGCCAAAATCAGATAGAGGACTTGATTTTCGGTTGAATTCCATAACAATCCGATTTGGCTCAATTTTGGGATGAATTTGCTCCTAATATCGAGCTAGGGTTTGACCTTTTTTCCTTCCGATTTGTAGGTGACTGGCGACGGCGGTGGACGAGGACGGCATGGGTGGCTTCAGCGTGAGCTGATGGATCGCTTGGCACCACTGGCGACGGCTGCCATAGCTCCGATACGGCAGGGGGAAGGCAGCTGTTCGCGTGCAGGGGAGGGATTTGGGGAAGAAACCCACGCGCGTGCAACACACGCGCCAAGCTCGTGGCTGCACTTGGTCCCTTTTTTACTTTTTTATATTATATTTTTTTTTTTATTTACTTTTTATTTTTTATTATATTATTTTTATTTTTAAAAAAATTAATGACAACAACTACACAATTTCTAACCCGAGATCACCCAATCTAAAATTAGCTCAACTTATGGTAAGCATTTGTGTAGCTACAAAACGGGCTACAATATAACATTTTTCTTACAAAAATAATGAGAATTTAAGTTTTTACATAAATTATTACAAGATATACATAATTTGTTGCAATAATGTAAGGAAAAGTGTAAGTACACAATTTCTTACTCGAGATCACCCAATCCAAAACTAGTTCAACTTATTGTAAGCATTTGTGTAGTCACACAAAGGACTACATCTTACAAAAATAATGAGAATTTGAGTAGCTACATAAATTATTAAAAACATACATAACTTGTTACAAGAAATGTAAGGAAAAGTGTAACTACACAATTTCTTACTCGAGATCACCCTATCCAAAACTAGCTCAACTTATGGTAAGCATTTGTGTAGCCACACAAAAGGCTACAAGATAACCTTTTTTCTTACAAAATAATAAGAATTTAAGTAGCCACATAAATTATTACATAATATACACAATTTGTTATAATAAATGTAAGGGAAAGTGTAACTACACAATTTCTTACTCGAGATCATCCAATTCAAAACTAGCTCAACTTATTGTAAGCATTTGTGTAGTCACACAAAAGGCTACAAGATAACCTTTTTTCTTATAAAAATAATGAGAATTTGAGTAGATACATAAATTATTAGTAAATATACATAACTTGTTACAAAAAATGTAAGGAAAAGTGTAACTACACAATTTCTTACCCGAGATCATCCAATCCAAAACTAGCTCAACTTATGGTAAGCATTTGTGTAACCACACAAAGAGCTACAAGATAACCTTTTTCACAACATAAACTCATAAGATTTTAGGTTCCAACCTAAATTCTTATCCTAGTTAATCAAAACCTTGACACTCATGGTGGGAATTTAGGTTCTAAGCTAAAATCTAACCCGACCTACCTAATTTCGTGTGAAACTCGTAAGATTTTAGGTTACAACCTAAATTTTTACAGTGAATGACCTAAAACGGTACGTCCAACCGAAAAAGTTTCCCGATCGGTAAAAAACCTTGTCCCAACCTAAAATATTATATGTGTTTCGCTAAATCTAAAAACTTAAAACCAATGGTAACTTTTACGTTTTAACCTAATGAATTATTAGATCTAAATGACTTATTATGAACATCATAACATTTTAGGTTCAAACCTAAAATTTTATCCTGTCAAACCTAAAAAGTTATGTAATTGGTAAAAAATCGCTTACAACCTAAAATGTTACATGCATTTCTCAATTGAAAATAACTTACCAATAATGTTAATATATATCAGCATTTGTATAAGTGATTTTCATTTTATTTATACCTTTCGATTGATATATGAGAAAAAAAACCCTATGTTATTCATATGAAATAGGTTATCTAATTAAATGTTTTCATTTCATAACATCCTTTAATTGAACCGAGATGACGTTCAAATTTATTATATTTTTTCATAACACCCTATACAAATAATATGGGATTTCGTGTATGTCGGTGAACAACTCGGCATTATAGAACTCGTCATGAGAATTTTACAAGACCCATCTTTTCTCTTAAAAATTCATCTGATTTACCTCAATTTAGAACACTTACATCTCACAAATGCAACAAAACAATCAGAAACAAGAATATAAGCCTCTTACAATTAAGAAAAGATAAATTTAACAAGTTTACATTAGTTTGTTTAGATCCAATGCTACACTTATCATCTTGCATAGTTTCAGTGGAGAATCCAAATTTACCTCATCAAAACTTCTATCTCTAGTTCACATACGATGATGCACTATATCTTCAAAATCCCACTTTAACTACACTCGTTGCAATTCTAGGAGCTTTTTGAGAGCCAAATCCATTCTACAATGAATTCATATATGTCAAGGGGGCACATAACCCGTTGCCAACAAAAGAATTGTCATCAAGCATGTGTTGTTTGAAACCAAGACATATATTAATCAATGGTCATATATAAAAACTTAAAATTCTATAGATCTTTAAATTTTAAAACTAAATAAATAAAGTTATACAAACAAGGTGAATCAAAGAAGAAAACAATTACGAAAATCATAAAAAATAGGACTTACTAGCAAATAAATGAGTAGGAGATATAACATTGAGTACACAACTTCCATAGCACATGAAGCGTGTATTAAACAAGAACAAATAGTGTTAGAAAGAAAAACTTTCACTACGATAATGACACATTCTAAATATTAAGCTGACAGCTAAACTATCAATTGTAAACCTTTCTTCTTTGTTCTCTAACTAAAAATTTGCTTCATTTAAAATTACTTTGTATTTTCGAATGTTTCTTGTTGCTATAATTTCCAATTTCATTCATAACATATTAACTTAACAAGGAAGTATCAAATATATGTCCCTTTCAATTAAAGTGATACAAAAGGCCAAGGAGAAAAAAACATAAAAGCTATCATGCTCGAGATGCATGTAAATACCTTCTTCAAGAGGGGTGAATTTTACCAAATATCTGCATTAATAGAATTTTAAAAAAAAGTTAAAAGTAAAAGATACAGAGAGAAAAAACTAGCAACATCTGACACACTAGCATCATTATAAATTAAACATTAAACAAGGCATCTAGAACTTTAGAATTTACTTTGTTGATATCCAAATCAAACTAAAAAATGACATGTTTAGATATTAACCTACTTTGATTTATCATATGTTGCGAGCTGCGAAAAAGTCAAGGGAGCAGATCTAACTATAACAGGGCCAACATCCTTTCAAAGAGCTTTTATTCTCTCTTTAGGGATGATTGTGCATATTTATGTGATTAGCTCTCTTTGTCTCAAATCTGATTTCATCTGTAGTCGCACCTGATGGCAGAAAACTTTTTCTTAGGTTCACAATATGGATACAACGTTGCAACAAGCTACGGTTTAACATTCTAATTTGTATACAGAAATTTATGAGTAAGAAAGCTTTGAATGAAAGATAAAACACTATCTATTGGTAGCATTTTCTAGGTTGCAATCGTGTGAATTAAAATTGCATGTGAAAGTTGTGACATTGGCTAACAACGTAATTCCAATATAATCACTTTCCTAAAGCTACAACAATACAGAAGAAATGATACATCTTTGCATAATCAAAATCAACTAAAAAGAGAGCAACATAACACTTCACATGCCAAAAAAACAATTTAGAATTGTAAGAAAAATAATATTTAAACAAGAAACACAAAAACTATAAGATAATAGCAGTACCTCATTTTTAGGCTAGGCCAATGGCAACTAAATCAACTACAATCCTAGAATTTTCAATTCATAAAAGAAAACTATTCATTTTAAATCCTTAGCTGCAATACAATATAGCTATATTCTCCATCCTTATTTAGAACTCTAAACTCATGTTCCAAGTATTAAGCTTTAAGTTTTACCTTATTAACTCCTGCATCTCCTTACCTTTTTAATCACCATAACAAAGGAAAGGAAAAGGAAATGACCTATAAACCCTGAAGCATAAAAGATAAAACTTTCACTCACATCCATCACAAACCACCACTCTTCCTCATTCGACCGTCGTCGTCGTCGTCGAGTCACAAGCACATTTCTTGAACATTGAATCGTTCGAACCAGAGATTTTCATTTTCAGGTCTTTTTCTAATCGAATCTTGATTTTTTGAAGAACAGATACATTTTTTCTTTCTTTTTTCAAAAAAAAAATGAAAATAAAAGTTTAAAAAACGACAACATAGAAAAAACTACAATACTTACTCTACGAAGGTGACGCTCAACTGTCGGCGATAGAGCCGCGGTGGTTTCAGCTTTAGGTTCAACTTGTTTTTTCTTCATCCACATTCAACGAAAACTCTATTCTTCTTTCTCTTTGCTTAGGGTTTACGTTTTCCCCAAATCTCCCGCAGCTTCTTTGTTTCATTTTTTTAGCCCTTTTTCTATTATGTTTAACCAAGAACTTATCTTTCCCGGTACCCTATTTCATTCTATTTTTTCTTTTTTTCATCTAACGGTTATTATTTTATCCTTTAACCAAAATTCACATCTAATGACTTAAATTCAACCGCCTTAAATTAGCCTTAAATTAGGCTGTTTCTTTTTTGACTCTCCCACTAAAATAATGGACATAATTGAAATAAAAAATTGACAAAAAAGTAATAAAATTGTGGTACAGAGAACAAAATAGATATAGAAAAGAAAAAATAATAAATGACCGAGGATGCTTCATTATTATTAGGTTTAAATAAAAATAAATGCTTAAATTATAATTTTTTTGAATTTTAAGTGTAAAATATTTTTTTGTAAAAATATGTATCTAAAGTTTTAACTGTTATAATGGTAGGAACCTTAACGTTAATTGTCATTAAAAAAATTTTGTTAACTAGTTAAAATGCGACACTTAGCAAGTTTTAATTTTAAATTTTTTTAACTGATTTTTTTAAAAATTGAAATTTTCAAAAAGGCTTCAAATTTCTAAAATTTCAAGAAAACTCAAATTCCTAAATCCCTAAATATTCAATTCCCTCAATTCGGCCACTCTCGTCATCGTTGGCCACGTTGTCGGCGACAGAATAGAGCGTCTTCCCCTCGCCCAAACACCCATACACCATTCGTCGTCATTCAATCACCGCTCGTCGTGAATTGTTCGAATGAATTTTTCGAATATTTTAGCCTTCGTCCGGCGTTTTGTACGACTTTGGTCTATTTTCGAAGACGAGGAATAGGGTAAACAATCATGGTGGTCCAACGACGGAATCAACTCAAATCGCGATTTTAGTTTTTTGGATTTAGGGATTTGAATTTTGGGCTATTTTGGAAATTTAGGATTTTTTTAAAAAATAAGTTTAAAAATAAAATAAATAAAAATATTTTTTAAAACAAAATTTAACGGTAGTTAACACGAGGCACCTAAAATTATAACGGTTGAAACTTTGGGCACCTATTTTTATAAAAAAATACTTTATGCACTTAAAGTTCAAAAGTACCTATTTTTCATTTAAGCCTTATTATTTGGAGTTAATATTCGTTCGAGTTGAATTAAAAAATTTCGAGTTAATCGAATTAACACGATCTATTTTATAAATCAAACTTCATTTAAAAAATTTTGAATCGAGTCAAGTCGAGTTGTTCGAATTTTTATTCAATTTTAATTATAAACATTAATAATGTTACTATACTAATTAGGTCCAATTTAAACGATTTTTTTATAATCATATACAATATGAATATATATATATATATATTTATTTATTCATATATTCAATACATAAATGGTAAAAATAAGAAATTTTCACAAACGCTTTAGTTTTAAAGTTAGATATTAAGATTTAGAGGTTATGGGGCTTAGTGGTTTAAAAATTGATGAATGATTAAATTTAAAGTTTGGGGTTAAAATTTATAGTTTATAAGTTTTAACCTAAATCCCTAATCAAATCACACTAAACTTAAACCCCAACCTTTAAAACCTAAATTCTAACCCTAAAATCTAAATTTTAACATCAACGACTAAATTCTAAGGCCCTAACCTCTAAACCTTAAATTCTAACTCTAAAACTAAGGCACTTTGTAACAACTTTTCATTTCCACCGCTTGTGTATTGAATATAAATTCTAAATATATGGATAATTATAACATGCACTAACAATAAAAATTTTCTTTCCACAAAAATGACTAATTTCAGTATAAACTCTAGTCATAAATCCTAAACCACAACCCCTAAAACTAAACCCTAAATTAGACCTCACTTGTGGAAAACAAGTTTTCCAATACCAGATGGAATATATATATATATATCAAATAGAATTGAAAAACTCAACTCAAACTTGAAAATCAATACACTAATTACTAAAAATTTTGAGTTATTTAAAATTTTATTTTATAACTCAAACTTTATTTGAAATTTTTTCGAGTCGAGTTGTACAGCTACTTATGCATTCCATGATGAACAAAGTAAATTCTTCTTTAACGTCTAAAAATGTAAATAAAGTAGAACTGGAAAAAAAATTATACATATTTTTGAAGTCCCATCAAACAAGATGGTATCTATATGACTGGATATATTGTATGGGAGTTACAGCATTTTTTTCATACCATGTAATGTAATGTAATTGATTATAACTTCCTGTTTTGATTATTAGAATGGCTTGACATAAATATAACAACAAAGTACTTACTACAGGAAGATGTTCAAGAAACATGTTCCCAACTCATTCATCAATGTCATTGTTGACCTTTATCTCCAAAAGCCTCTCAACCGGTTGCCTACAGATCGGGCATCGATTTGTCTGGCATCTCAAAACCTTTGCACAAGAGCTGCACATGCACTGCATTATGTACAACAAAATATTACATCAACCACTGACTATAACCTCAAATTCCCTAAGCTAAAAATTGGGTATACCGACCATTTCCGTGTGTGGGAAGGAGTCTCTATTACTTGAAAAGTTATGAAGATTTTCACTATCCATTAAGTTGTTACTACAGGATTTATTTATTGAGTGTTGGCCCTTTGCTTTCTTGTCTATTCAATCAATATTGCAAAAAGACCAAACAAAGGGAAAAAAAGGAATGGAGGTGAACTAACGAAGACAAGAAAAAGTGGCTTGAGTTTACCATGTGTCTGCAGGGAAGAACAGTTGTGTCCCGAGGTTCCGAAAGGCAAATAACGCATTCTTTTCCACTATCATTTGCATCAACATCATTGTCAACTGAATTTCCAATCCCATATATTTCTTGCAGTTCATACCTCATCCCATTCACCCACAGAATCTGTTTCACCACTCTCGTCTGGTATTCACCCTTTTCCTTCTCGAACACTGCCTGAGTTATCTGAGAATTCATGGCTCCTGATTCTTGGTTTCCATCTGGCACATTCTGGCTGAGAGGCAATGCCTCTGCTTTCACGGCCAGATGATAGATATCCACTTCATCTACTTTGAGTAGTTCCGACTCCTCAAACATAGAGAAATCGATCCCTGTTCCTGAGGGCAATCTAAACTTCTGTCCTAGACCTTGTTCGAAAGGTACAATCACTGGGGGTAGAATACTTTCCTTCATTGCTGTCAGATTACAGTCTTCACCTTCTTTTGCAAAGAAAATAACAGTCATCCTGTTTGCAGACCAAACCAAATGCTATATCTCGTTAAGAAATAAAATCAGACACAAAAAGCGATTCACATAAAAACTGGCAAATCTGACGTACAGACATAACCTCAATGCAGAAAACCAATTCTAAGTAGAAAAAGGAAAAATCTTGTGTTTAAGGGCTACATGTATGTGCAGTTTCTCATGATGATAGAGAAACGAAAAATACATCAAAATAATATATTGTTAGATCAATGGATCAGAGTATAACAATACTCGTACTATTGGTAAGTATGAATGTGCAAAACTAATGATAATATCAAATGCATCAGTACATTTCTACAAGAAAGTTACCACCTACAAGTTTGCAACGTACGTTGAGTTGAACATCATTCGGGTTTTCTTTTTCTATACTCACAAGTTCCTCAATTCTAAAGCTCGGTACTATCTTCTCAATCATTTTACTCTACTTCATAAGTCTTCATATCACTACTCAAAGTAGATGAAGTGGATATCTATCATCTGGCCGAAAGCAGAGGCATGCCTCTCAGCCAGAATGTGCCAGATGGAAACCAAGAATCAGGAGCCATGAATTCTCAGATAACTCAGGCAGTGTTCGAGAAGGAAAAGGGTGAATACCAGACGAGAGTGGTGAAACAGATTCTGTGGGTGAATGGGATGAGGTATGAACTGCAAGAAATATATGGATTGGAAATTCAGTTGACAATGATGTTGATGCAAATGATATGGAAAAGAATGCGTTATTTGCCTTGAACCTCGACACAACTGTTCTTCCTGCAGACACATGGTAAACTCAAGCCCACTTTTTCTTGTCTTCGTTAGTTCACCTCCATTCCTTTTTTTTCCCTTTGTTTGGTCTTTTTGCAATATTGATTGAATAGACAAGAAAGCAAAGGGCCAACACTCAATAAATAAATCCTGTAGTAACAACTTAATGGATAGTGAAAATCTTCATAACTTTTCAAGTAATAGAGACTCCTTCACACGGAAATGGTCGGTATACCCAATTTTAGCTTAGGGAATTTGAGGTTATAGTCAGTGGTTGATGTAATATTTTGCTGTACATAATGCAGTGCACATGTGCAGCTTTTTGTGCAAAGGTTTTGAGATGCCAGACAAATCGATGCCCGATCTGTAGGCAAACGGGCTGAGAGGCTTTTGGAGATAAAGGTCAACAATGACATTGATGAATGAGTTGGGAACATGTTTCTTGAACATCTTCCTGTAGTAAGTACTTTGTTGTTATATTTATGTCAAGCCATTCTAATAATCAAAACAGGAAGTTATAATCAATTACATTACATTACATGGTATGAAAAATGCTGTAACTCCCATACAATATATCCAGTCATAGATACCATCTTGTTTGATGGGACTTCAAAATATGTATAATTTTTTTTTCCAGTTCTACTTTATTTACATTTTAGACGTTAAGAAAGAATTTACTTTGTTCATCATGGAATGCATAAGTAATTTTGACAACTTCTGACTAGAAAAAATTTCAAATAAAGTTTGAGTTATAAAATAAAATTTTAAATAACTCAAAATTTTTAGTAATTAGTGTATTGATTTTCAAGTTTGAGTTGAGTTTTCAATTCCTATTTGATATATATATATATATATATATATATATATATATATATTCCATCAGTATTGGAAAACTTGTTTTCCAGTAAGTGAGGTCTAATTTAGGGTTTAGTTTTAGGGTTGTGTTTAGGATTTATGACTAGAGTTTATACCGAAATTAGTCATTTTTGTGGAAAGAAAATTTTTATTGTTAGTGCATGTTATAATTATCCTTATATTTAGAATTTATATTCAATACACAAGCGCTGGAATGAAAACAGCGCCTCAGCTTTTGTAAATGGACTTAAGCAGAGGTTGTGCTTAGAATTTAGTCGTTGATGTTAAAATTTAGATTTTAGGTTAGAATTTAGGGATTAAAGGTTGGGTTTCTAAGTTATGTGATTTGATTAGGATTTAAATAACTGTAAACTATAAATTTTAACCTCAAACTTTAAATTTAATCATTCATCAATTTTTAAAACCACTAAGCCCCTAACTCTAAATCTTAATATCTAACTTTAAACTAAGCGTTTGAAAATTTCTTATTTTACCATTTATGTATTGAATATAATAAAAAATATATATAATATATTCATATTGTATATGATTATAAAAAATCGTTTTAAAATTTGGGCCTAATTATATAGTAACATTATTAATGTTTATAATTAAAATTGAATAAAAAATTTGAACAACTCGAACTTGACATTAAAAATTTTTTAAAAAGTTTGATTTATAAAATAGATCGTTAATTCGATTAACTCAAATTTTTAATTACTTCAACGAATATTAACTCCCAAAAAATAAGGCTTAAATGAAAATAGGTACTTTTGAACTTTAAGGCCCTAAAGTATTTTTTATAAAAATAGGGTGCCCAAAGTTTCAACTGTTTTAATTTTTTTGGGCCATGAAATTAGTTAAATTTTGTTTTAAAAATATTTTTATTTATTTTTTTTTTTAAACTTATTTTTAAAAAACCCCAATTCAAAAAGCCAAATTCAAATCAACAAAAACTAAAAACGCGATTTGAGTTGATTATCGTTGGGCCACCATGATTGTTTACCCTTTTTCCTCGTCTTTTAAAATAGACAAAAGTCGTAAAGCATGGGACGAATAAATATTCAAAATTCATTCAACAATTCCGACAAGGTGATTGAATGACACAATGGTGTATGGTGTTTGGGGAGGGAAAATTGTCATGCGTGACAACGTGGCTCGAGGGGGGTGAGGGAATTTATATTTAGGGTTAGGGAAATTTTAGTTTTTGAAAATTTAAATTTGAAGCCTTTTTAAAATTTCAATTTTAAAAATCAGTTAAAAAATTTAAAATTAAAACTTGCTAAGTGTCGCATTTTAACTAGTTAACAAAATTTTTAATGACAATTAAGCATGTTCCCCACCATTATAATGTTAAAACTTTGATACATATTTTTAAAAAATATTTTACATTTAAAAATTTAAAAATTATAATTTAAGCATTTATTTTTATTTAAACCTAATAATAATGAAGCATCCTGTCATTTATTATTTTTTCTTTCTATATCATTTTGTCTCTGTAAAACAATTTTATTACTTTTTGTCAATTTTTATTTCAATTATGTCCATTATTTTAGTGGGGAGTCAAAAAAACAGCCTAATTTAAGGCTAATTTAAAAGGCGGTTGAATTTAAGTCATAGAGTGAATTTTGGTTAAAGGATAAAATAATAACCGTTAGATGAAAAGAAAAATAGAATGAAATAGGGTACCGGAAAGATAAGTTCTTGGTTAAACATAATAGAAAAAGGGGCTAAAAAATGAAACAAAGAAGCTGGGGAGATTTGGGAAAACGTAAACCCTAAGCAAAGAAAAGGAAAGTTTTCGTTGAATGTGGATGAAGAAAACAAGTTGAACCTAAGCTGAAAACCCACTGGCCTATCGCCGACAGTTGCGTCACCTTCGTGAGAGTATTGAGTTTTTTCTATGTTGTCGTTTTTAAACTTTATTTTCATTTTTTTGAAAAAAGAAAGAAAAAATGATCTGTTCTTAAAAAAATCAAGATTCGATTAAAAAAAGACCTGAAAATGAAAAACTCTGGTTCGAAGATTCAATGTTCAAAAAAAATGGACTTTTACTCGACGACGACGACGACGGTCGAATGAGGAAGAGGGTGGTTTGTTTATGGATGTGTGAAAGTTTTATCTTTTATGCTTCAGGGTTTATAGGTCATTTCCTTTTTCCCTTTTCCCTTTTTTATGTGATTAAAAAGTAAGGGGATGCAGGAGTTAAAATAAAACTTAAAGCTTAATACTTGGGAAAATGAGTTTAGAGTTCTAAATAAGGATGGAGAATATAGTATATTGTATTGCAGCTAAGGGTTTAAAAAGAATAGTTTTCTTTTATGAATTGAAAATTCTAGGATTGTAGTTGATTATGTTTGGGCCCAGCCTAAAATGAAGGTACTGCTATTATCTTTTAGTTTTGTGTTTTTGTTTAAATATTATTTTCTCAATTCTAAATTGTTTTTTGGCATGTGAAGTGTTATGTTGCTCTTTTTAGTTGATTTTGATTAGCAAAGATGTATCATTTTTTCTGTATTGTTGTAGCTTTTAGAAAGTGATTATATTGGAATTACGTTGTTAGCCAATGTCACAACTTCACATGCAATTTAATTCCCCGATTGCAACCTGAAAATGCTACCAATAGATAGTGTTTTATCTTTCATTCAAAGCTCTTACTCATAAATTTCGTATACAAAATTTGAATGTTAAACGTAGTTGTTGCAATGTTGTATCCATATTGTGAACCTAAGAAAAAGTTTCTGCATCAGGTGCATTACGATGAAATAAATTTTAGAAAAGAGAGTAATCACATAAAAATGCAAATCATCCCTAAAAAGAGAATAAAAGCTCTTTGAAAGGATGTTGGCCCTGTTTGTTAAACTGCTCCCCGCTTTTACTCCAAAAATATGATAAATCAAATAGGTTTAAAATCAAAAATGTCATTTTGTTTGATTTGGATATAACAAAGTAAATTCTAAAGTTCTAGATGCCTTGTTTAATGTTTAATTTATAAATTATGTGGATGTTGCTAGTTTTTCTC